>JAIUZE010002248.1:0-62731 GCA_022085475.1 Heliosperma pusillum | reverse complement strand
AACCTCCTTATTTCTCATTTATTCCTAAGACTTTTAAGAGCATTTATTGAGAAACTTTTGCAAATTATTTCTGAGTTTAAAGCTTTGTTTTCAAGTGTTTGCAAAATTGTTTTTAAGTTTTAAAGTCTTCAAATCGTTTTTCAAAAGAGCTATAATTCTCCGTGTATCAGTTCGCTCCACTGTGACATCTAAGTTTGTTCCATGATCTCGTGTTTAGGTCTTAATTGTGATCTCCATGTTCATTAAGTGAACGATTGAGATTAACGACTCTGTAAACCTGTGAGATAGAACACATAAACTCTTGAAGCGGAGTAGCTTTAAGTTTGAGTGCAACCGGGGTTGGTTGGGGAGTTATTTTCATTGTAAGGAGTTTAGTAAGTTTGAGTAAATTTCTAAACAAGCAATAAAATAACATTGGACGTAGGCTTCGCAGTAGAAGCTGAACCAATTTAAAAATATCGTCTTGTTTGTTCATTTACTTTCACATTCCGTTGCTTATTATTTACTTACTACTCATCTCGTTATTTTGCCTGCGCCACAGTCTTCCATACTGTGACGTATTGCATATCTCGCTGCTTTGTCTGTGTCACAGTCCTTCATACTGTGACTCAGATCTACGATTACTTCTTGTGAACTTAAATTCAATTAAGCTTCTCAAGTCTTGTACTTAATTGTTCTTGCTTGTGTTATCAAATAACCAAGTTAAGTAGAAATTTTTAAAAGTACACCTAATTCACTCCCTCCCCCTCTTAGGTGTTAATCGTTCTTAACTCTTCAATTGGTATCAGAGCCTCGTGCTCTTGATATTGGTTAATATCAACGAGTTGATCCTTTAGTTATGGACGATTCAAATCACACTAAGTATCCCATATTTAAAGGAGAAAACTATGCTTGGTGGAAACACCGCATGGAGCACTATGTCAAAAGTGCTGACTATGAATGTTGGTTGATTATTCAAAAGGGTCCCCTCAAAATTACGGTCACTAATAAGGATGGTATTAGTGTTCCAAAAGATGAGGATAAATATGTCGAGGCTGATTATAGAAAGGACGAGAAAAACTCTAAAGCCATGTCTATCCTTCAATATGGCATTGGTGAAAAAGAGATTAACCGGATATCCGGATGTACCACAGCCAAAGAAATTTGGGACACCTTAAGCCTTGCTTATGAGGGAACGTCACAAGTTAAAAATTATCGTGTTGACCTTCTCATGCAACTATATGAGATGTTCAACATGACAAGAGATGAGTCAATTAATAGTTTGTCTTCACGCTTTTCTAGTATTGTCAATGACCTTAAGAGTCTAGGAAGAAACTTTGAATCCGAGGACTTAGTTCGTAAAATCCTTCGTAGCTTAACTGAAAAGTGGCAACCAAAGGTTACGGCTATCGAGGAAGCTAAAGACCTATCTACTCTCACCCTTAATGAACTAATGGGCTCTCTAATGGCTCATGAGTTAACTCTCATGAAGCGTTCTAGTGAAAGCTCCAAAGGGAAAGGGCTCGCTCTTAATGCTCTCTCAAGTGATGAGGAGGATAAGGATGACGAGTTTGCAATGTTCACTAAAAACATTGTTGGAATGATTAATGGTCGTAACTCTAAAAGGTTTAGCAACAATACTAGCAAAAGACATTTTCCAAAGAAAAAAACAAACTCCACTATTGGTTGCTTTAAATGTGGTGACAATGGTCACCAAATCAAAGAATGTCCAAAGTGGGATGACATCAAGTCTAAAGAAAAACGTGACTTTGCCAAAAATCAATACAAAAACAAAGTTATGTCGGCTATTTGGGGCATGTCTGATTCCGATGAAGACGATGTCCTTGAGGAAGAATTAGATGCCAAATTGTGTCTTTCCTCGCGTTTCAATCAAGATGCTCCAAAGTCATCAAAGAAAGAATCAATCAAATGTCTTATGGCTCACTCTGTTGATTCCGATTCAGATTCTGACAATGAGGTAAATGATCTCAAGAAAAAGGTTAGATCTTTCTCCAAAAACAAAGTTTGTCTTCTTTTAGACCAATTTATTGATAAGTGTCGTGTCCAAAACAATAAGCTAGATGCCATGCAAATCGAAATAGAGGACATAGCGGAGGAAAATATCAATTTAAAAGAGTGTCTAAATGAAGTTAAACAAGTTGGTTCATCATCTTGTCTCGAGAAAGAAATTAAAAAGCTTAAAAAACAGAATCTGATCTTGACTAAAAAGGCTGAACTGGTACATGTCACAGATACAGCCACTGTGACATCTGAGTCTAACAAGGAAATCGAGTCACTTACTAAACATGTGTCTTCCTTAACCAAGGAACGAGACCAACTTCTAATGAATCTAACTACATGTGAAAGTCGAAAAGAAGATCTTGTGCAAATTGCTGAAATGTTAAATGTTGAGTCAAGTCATGTAAAAAGTGCCTTAGAACATGCACAAAAATCAAACGATGACCTTCTTGCTCAAATTGAAATTTTACAAAAACAATTAGCCGAGGCTAAATTGTTTTATCAAAAGTGGGAAGGAAGCCAGAATGTTTTAGAATTCCTTTTAAAACAATCACAAGAATACGAAAAGCTTGAAAAAAATGCTGGACTTGGTTTCAAGCGCAACAGTAACACTCACTGTTGCATTCGAAACCGAGACCCAAGCAAGACTGATTTTCGAAAAAGAAAATATGCTGGCCTTCCTGAATATATTATTTGTAACTATTGTGGCAAGACGGGTCATGTGTTTAATGGTTGTGAAAAGAGAGTCCTTGACTTAAAAAAGAGCACTAAAGTAACTAAACAAGTTTGGATTAAGAAAGACTTAGTAAAGCAAGCAAGTCTCAAGAAGGGACCCAAATTTATTTGGGTTCCTAAACTAACTGTTTGATCTCTTATAGGCATTAGTGAGGGGCAGCAACAATTGGTACTTAGACAGTGGATGCTCTCGTCACATGACGGGAAATGAAACCCAATTCCTCTCGCTAGAAGCCTACGATGGTGGCATGGTGACTTTTGGTGACAACAAAAGAGGTGAAATCATTGGTATTGGAAAAGTTGGTAAGTCAAAGTCACTATGTGTCGACAAAGTGTTGCTTGTCAAAGGTT
Organism: Heliosperma pusillum; assembly: GCA_022085475.1. Classification (NCBI taxonomy): domain Eukaryota; kingdom Viridiplantae; phylum Streptophyta; class Magnoliopsida; order Caryophyllales; family Caryophyllaceae; genus Heliosperma; species Heliosperma pusillum. Next base: position 59,647 of record JAIUZE010002248.1, on the reverse strand, counting down.
TGAAACACAATCTCTTAAGTATCTCACAACTATGTGATCGTGGTAATATTATTGAGTTTTATGCTAGTGAATGTAGAATTCTTGATGCAAAAACTAGAGAACTCATTCTTGAAGAAAAACGTGTTAAAGATGTTTACATGACTAATTTATGTTCGTTGTCTGGTCAAACTTTATCATGCATGAGTGTCCAAAAGAATGACCCTTGGCTTTGGCATAAACGGTTAGGTCATGTTAATGCTAGAACACTAAATACTCTCAAGAAACTTGATCTAGTAGATGACATTCCTAACATAAAATTTGAATTTAAATCAATATGTGATGATTGTGTTAAGGGAAAACAGGTAAAATGCTCCTTTAAATCCAAAAAGTTTGTTAGCACTTCTCGTTCTCTTGAGCTTATTCACATTGATTTATGTGGACCCATGCGCATTGTAAGTAGAGGTGGAAGTCGCTATATTTGTGTCATTGTGGATGATTTTTCAAGGTATGTTTGGCTACTTTTCTTAAGTTCTAAAGATCAAGCATTTGATGAATTTTTAATTTGGTTGAAAAAGGTCCAAAATAAATTTGGTTTGAAACTTGTCTCTTTGAGATCCGACCATGGAACCGAATTTGAAAATTCATCATTTGAGGATTATTGTGATGAGCATGGTGTTAGTCATAACTTTTCAGCCACTAGAACTCCCCAACAAAACGGGGTTGTGGAACGAATGAACCGAACTCTTGAAAATATGGCTAGGACCATGCTTATTAGTTCTGAAGTGCCAAGGAACTTTTGGGCCGAAGCTGTTAACACTTCTTGTTACATCTACAATCGAGTCATGATAAGAAAAATCATTAACAAAACCCCTTATGAGTTACTACGAGGTAGAAAACCTAACATCTCACATTTAAAGTGCTTTGGTAGTAAATGCTTCATTCACAACAATGGTAAAGATAACCTTGGCAAATTTGATGCTCGTAGTGATGAAGGAGTTTTTGTTGGCTACTCGGACCGTAGTAAAGCTTACGAAGTTTACAATAAGAGAACTATGAAAATGGAAGAAAGTGTTCATGTAATATTTGACGAATCTAGTCTCTTTGTCTTAAATGAACAGGTTGATGAAGAAGAGGATGATAATGATTTCGAAATTGGGATGATACGTCATAATATGGATCAAGTAGTTGATGAGGCTGAGCAACAGTCGGAGCCACTGTTGCATGATGAAGCTGACCAAAATTCAGGGGGAACTAATCTTCCCTCATCTCAAGATGATGCTAGCTCATCCAGGGGGAATGAGGATGCAAGTGAGCAGCTTATCCAAACAGAAACTAATCCACAATCATCCTCAAAAAACAATCTGGATGCAACAGTAACGCCCACTGTGACACCAGAACCAAACGAAGCCTCAAACACTCTTGTCCTAAAAAAATGGAAACACCAAAGCTCTCACCCTCTCTCAAATCTAACCAGTGATCTAAATTCTGGAATGAAAACCAGATCATCGCTCCAAAACTTTTGTGCTTTCAATGCATTCCTCTCTCAAATTGAACCTGCCAATGTCACAGTAGCTCTCACTGATACATGTTGGGTGACAGCCATGCAAGAGGAATTAAACCAATTCGAAAGAAACCAGGTATGGCATCTTGACCCTAGGCCCTCTCATCGTACTGTAATTGGTACGAGATGGGTCTTTCGCAATAAGCTTGATGATTCCGGAGAAATCGTAAGGAATAAAGCTAGACTAGTGGTGCAAGGTTTTAACCAACAAGAAGGAATCGATTATGATGAAACCTATGCACCGGTAGCTAGGCTTGAAGCCATACGAATGCTTATAGCTTTTGCATCTCATGTTGGCATAAAACTTTTTCAAATGGATGTAAAAACCGCTTTCCTAAATGGTTATCTTGAGGAAGAAGTTTTTGTTGAACAACCACCGGGCTTTTTAGACAATGAATCTCCTAACCACGTTTTCAAACTTGATAAAGCACTTTATGGTTTAAAACAGGCTCCTAGAGCTTGGTATGATAGGCTTTCAAAAATTTTATTGGAAAATGGTTTCTTACGTGGTTCAGTTGATAAAACATTGTTTCTTAAGTCACAGTGTGATGAACTGTTGCTTGTGCAAGTATATGTCGATGACATTATCTTTGGGGCAACAAATGAAGTTCTTTATAATTACTTTTCGGATCTAATGAAATCTGAGTTTGAAATGAGCATGATGGGAGAGCTTGGATTTTTCCTTGGTCTTCAAATCAAGCAAAGTGAGAAAGGAATAATGATCCATCAACAAAAGTATTTGAAAGAAATGTTAAGTAAGTTTGGGTTGACTAATGCTAAACCTTATGCTACACCTATGGCTTCTAACATCAAACTCGACAAAGACGAAAATGGTAAGAATGTTAGTGCAACCGTGTATCAAGGTATGATTGGTTCATTACTTTATTTAACCGCTAGTCGACCCGACATACAATTTAGTGTATGCTTGTGTGCCCGCTTCCAATAAAATCCTAAGGAATCACATTTCAAAGTCGTTAAAAGGATTTTTAGGTACTTGGTTGGAACACAAAACCTATTTCTTTGGTATCCATCTTATTATGATCTTGATCTTGTAGGTTTTTCCGATGCGGACTACGCGGGTTGTGTGGTGGATAGGAAGAGCACTTCGGGTATTGCCACTTTCTTGGGTCCTTGCCTCATCTCATAGGCCTCCAAGAAGCAAAACACCGTCGCACTATCCACGGCTGAAAGTGAATACATCAGTGCAGCGCTCTGTTGCACGCAGATTCTTTGGGTTCGACAACAATTGCATGACTACGGTATTATCTTCGAAACAACTCCTATATTTTGTGATAACACTAGTGCAATTAACATTTCAAAGAATCCCATACAACATTCACGAACTAAACATATCGAGATAAGGCATCATTTTTTACGTGATCAAGTCGAGAAAGGAAATATTTGCCTTAGCTTTTGTAGAACCGAAAATCAAGTTGCAGACATTTTTACAAAACCGCTAGAAAGAGAACAATTCGTAAAACTTTGGTTGGAAATTGGTTTATTGGGTGACATGTGATTCTAGTTATTTTATTTTCCCAAATGATTGACTAGAGTTGAGAACATTCATATGATTATTCTAGTTGTAGCTTAGTTCACTACATGCAAAAATATGGTCCAAGAATATGAATAAGTATGCTTGCATTTGAATTAATTTTGCATTGAGCCACTCAACACATTCATCACAATATTAACCCTCTCAAAGTAAACCGTCAAAACCAAAACCACTCAAAATACCTCCCAAAACCACCACAAACCGAGAACTCAAAAGCCTTCCAAGTTCTTATGATTCAAATAAACGAGTTCGATCAAAGAAATACATGTCTTCTCCTGCCAAATCCGCTGCCACATCCAAAAGTTGGGAAGTACGTTTGTTAAAAAAAAAAAAAAAAATTCAATGCAGCATGTCCTTCATATCTGCCACAGTCAAGGCCCCTGTATCAAAAAGAAAAAAAAATGGAAAGAAAAAAAAAAAGAAAAAGAAAGGGAAATTGAAGTGGAGGTTGAAAAAGAAGTTGAGAAAATTCAAAAGAAAGTACATATCAAAGAGGAAAGTGTGATTGAAAAAAAAAAGGAAATGATCAAAATGTTGGAGTTGTGTGTAGTCCCTAAAAATGATGATAATCCAACCCTTTTGAAGTTTGCTTCAAATTCAGAAAATGTAGATTGACCCTTCAAACCTTGATCATGTTTAATTATGTCTTATATTGAATGCTTAAAGTTCGACAATCATGGGCTAAGGGGGAACTTCACACATTATTAAAACTTGCCATCATCAAAAGGGGAATTTGTTAGAACCACACTTGGTTGATGATGCCAAGTTTCATTGTCATTTAATGGTTTGCTTCTTAGTTATGATTTATAGCATTTGAAGCTCTCAATTATTTCTCAAGGATGGTGCAAGCAAGGATGATCAAAGATGAAGAAAGCCTTAGCCTAAGTCAAATGTTGTAAACGAGGTAGTGTAACATTCTTAGTTTGTCAAGTGGCTGCAAAACCATGCAACAGTGCAAGTCACTGTGGTTTCTGATACAACGAAAGGAGAATTTTCGAAAATGTGAAACGTGTTGATCTTTATAAAGAACTCTTATTTTCAAAAGATTGACTTACTCTAAATTAGAAAAACAAGAGGAGTGTATTTGGATGTTAAAGCTAATCTTATTGAAATATTATTTCCCAAGATTTATGGAAGATAATTTTTTATTTCCTAAAGATTTATGGAAGATAATATTTACCAAATTTTTTATAGAAAGATTTATCTCCCATAAAACTTTAGGGAAGATATTATTTGCTTTGCAAATGGAAAGATTTCTTAAGCATACAAATCTGATTATTTCTTTTGAAATATGATCATAATCTTTCACACACTTTTTCTTTTATAAATAACCTCCTTATTTCTCATTTATTGTCAAGACTTTTAAGAGCATTTATTGAGAAACTTTTGCAAATTATTTCTGAGTTTAAAGCTTTGTTTTCAAGTGTTTGCAAAATTGTTTTTAAGTTTTAAAGTCTTCAAATCGTTTTTCAAAAGAGCTGTAATTCTCCGTGTATCAGTTTGCTGCACTGTGACATCTAAGTTTGTTCCATGATCTCGTGTTTAGGTCTTAATTGTGATCTCCATGTTCATTAAGTGAACGATTGAGATTAAAGACTCTGTAAACCTGTGAGATAGAACACATAAACTCTTAAAGCGGAGTAGCTTTAAGTTTGAGTGCAACCGGGGTTGGTTGGGGAGTTATTTTCATTGTAAGGGGTTTAGTAAGTTTGAGTAAATTTCTAAACAAGCAATAAAATAACATTGGACGTAGGCTTCGGAGTAGAAGCTGAACCAATTTAAAAACATCGTCTTGTTTGTTCATTACTTTCACATTCCGCTGCTTATTATTTACTTACTGCTCATCTCGTTATTTTGTTTGCGCCACAGTCTTCCATATTGTGACGTATTGCATATCTCGCTGCTTTGTCTGTGTCACAGTCCTTCATACTGTGACTCAGATCTACGGTTACTTCTTGTGAACTTAAATTCAATTAAGCTTCTCAAGTCTCGTACTTAATTGTTCTTGCTTGTGTTATCAAATAACCAAGTTAAGTAGAAATTTTTAAAAGTACACCTAATTCACCCCCTCCCCCTCTTAGGTGTTAATCGTTCTTAACTCTTCAGTATCAGAGCCCAAGGTTCAAACTTGGGTCTCTTCTACTTCTGCATTGTGTTTTAGGGCGTTAATTTTGGGTTTGTTGAATTATGGGTGAAAAGATGTTGGAAGCGAATATTTTGAACGTTGACATACTTTTGGGTTTGGTGAGTTTGTGTAAGGATGGTAGTGTTGGCAGTAAGGTGGAGTTTATTTCTGCGCTGGTCAAGCTAATGGATCCTTCAAGACAAGCTACCAATATTTGTTTTTCTCCTTAGTGGGGAAAATTGTGCTCGAGGTGGAGCCTTGCGCGGCCCGGTCCAGGGCTAAATGGACGCAGGCCTAGTCCAGGGCTTATTGGATGGCAGACCCAGTCCAGGGTATATTGGATGGTTATAGGCTCAAGGTGGAGTCTATGGTGTTCTAGTGTGAGAGCTCATTTGCTGGAACATGGCAGATATAAGTCTACTTGTGAGTGACTTGTATGAGTGGTCGAATGGTTAGGAAGTCGTTTGTTAAATGCGATTGTCCGAGTCAAGCACCGATAGGTTCTTGAAAAAGAACTGTTTGGATCTCGAAAGGGGTCATCTGAAACTTCGACGGGAGTTTATTCTATGGAGCTTTTGGGTTGGACTTGTTAGTCTAACTATTTGTACCTTTGATGGAGGTAATATGTGCTCGCTTAGAATGTTGTTTTGGTTTCGACTTGAGATTTGTTGCCTTGGTGTAGGGATATTTGTGGTGGTCATGACACCTAGTATACTCAAGTGAAACATATGTTTTGTTCGTGGCGTTGATGTTCTTTTGGGCAGTTTGGTACGACGGTACATTTGGCCATAATTCTGTTTTGGAGGAGATTTTGTTCTGGAATCTTGTGTGTGTTGTTTTGGTACACCATTCCATCATTAGTGACATTGGTATCTCATATATTTGTGTTGACATTTGGTAGTTGTTATTCTCTTAAGAGTGTGCTACGTTTGGCCATCATTGTTGGTATGATGATATGTTGAAGACTTAGTACGTTTGGTAGTCGCAGCTTGCTACATTTGGTACTTTGTATAAGTGGTCACGTTTGTTGCACACTTGGTTCGTTTGTCCATTTTTTGTGGGTTATGTTCAAGTCAGAGTGGAGACTACTGGGGCAGGTAGTGACTTGAGAATCGATCCTGTTGAAGCTGATTTTGGTTCTTTTCGGTTTGGTTCGTTTTTGGGTAATTCAAGTCAAGGTGGAGATTGTTAGGAATTTATGCCTTGAATTTGTGTCAAAGACGGATTAAGTTAAGACAAGAAGAAAATAGGAAATTTGGTAATTGTCTTTGTTTAGGAAATTATTAATTAATTTCCTAATTGTCTTTGTTTCCTATTAGTGTTGGTTTAAGAAATTATTATTAATTTCCTAATTGTCTTTGTTTCCTGATTAGACTAGGTCTCTTTTTTTTAGGGTGAAATAAATATATATAAATAGCCTAATATTAGCCTATAATAATTAAGAAGGAGGTGGAGATAATATTTGTGAGCACAATCTTATGAGAGTCGATTTGTGAGGTTCCCTTTAAGAGGAAACTTCAGTTTGTTCCGGGCTCAAGTAGATTGGCGTTCTTCTGAATTTGGAGATAGAAGGAGTTTGTTCAAATCTTGCTAGCCTCAAGATCGTTTGTCCTTTATCTCGTCTGGGTAGTCTCTTTGAGATTACTATATTTGTTGGTAGAATTGGTTACACTTTTGGCTCTTAGTAGCGCGTGTGTACCACCAGTCTATTGTTGTATTATTATCTCCACAATAGTAAAATTTGCTCTCCTTCCGGGTGGACATAGCCAGTTATTTTACTGGTGAACCACGTATATCTGTGTGTCATCTTTATTTGTTATTCGCTATATTTTGTTCTTATCACCTAATCAACTAACCGTCGGGTAACGGGACGCCTCCGTTACAACAATAAAAAAGTTCAACCCCATGGCTAAACTCTTAAAAAAGCTGTTATTCTCCCGGATTCAAGTATGATGTAGGGAGATTCATGTTATTATGTACAAAGAGGCCAAGAGGGTCACATAAAAAGTCAAGTCATCAACAACATACTGTAAAATGGTTGACATTTTATCAAAGTATAAATAAAAAAAATTGTAGGTCATGAAAGAGGCAAACAAAAAGGAACCTTTGGTAATCATAAAATCAGCATTATTAATTTTAAATGACTTGTTCACCTATTCTACAACTGTCCCCCAAAGTGGTCGCAGTGAAACTATTCACATTAATTTAACAAATAAATAAAAAATGTCATCAGTTATTTATACTATTTGGTGGTGAATATAGATTTGTCCACTTCCCTAATTAATCAAAAATACTGTACCTAAGACAAGAGCTAATTTGCTAATACGTTCTCTCTGGAGTTCTTAGCTTTTCATTATTAACTTTTGATTTGTACTCTACTAGTTGGCTTACAATTATTATAAAATATTTAGTAATTTGACTTTTCAAATGGATGAAAACTCAGTCTAATTAGAAGTCGTTTAGCCCTTAATTATTAATACAAATAAGATGAGCTAGAAAAAAGCACACTACATTATTTTTTAATTACTCTCTTCTTTTAAAATGAATTTCATTTGAAAGGAAGGAATGTTATCAAATAATTAATTTTTATTTAATCCACTAGTTAAATCTAGAAGTATATTAACGATTCGTACCTTTGAGTAAAATATTTTCAAAATTTATAAGACTTGGTCTTACATATAATATTTTTTTGACCTTAATCTCAATTTATTTGTTATGTCTTAAGATTTAAATTTTCTTATGTAGGTATAAAAGTGATATTAAGGCACTTTTATTTTGAAAGAGTGATATTAAGGCACTTGAGTAGTTAAAAAATTCAACAAATAAATCTATTGATAATGAATGAAACGGTGAACACTTCCCATAAAGCAATGAAGGCTATTATAAATAGTTCAAAAGTACTTCCTTCCCTCCCGTTAATTATGGTCTTATTCTTTTTTAGAATGTCTCAGTTAATTATTGTTTTTTCTATATTTGAATAATTTTCTTCATCAGCCAATTAGTCTATTGTCCACTTGTCACCACTAAATGCGATCACAAATAGTCCTTACTCTTTCCTTAGTCTTTGTGCCAAAATAAAACGACAACAATTCACGGGAGGGAGTATTCATTTCCATGTAATGATTTGTTTATGTTAATGCATTATCGATGGATTTATTTGTGGGCACGTGCCCTCATTTAGAAATTATTTTGCAAAATTATTTTAACGATCCAAATTTTCTCGTATATATATTTTACAATGTTATTTTAAAAAATTGAGACATGTTACATGGTAGAGTACATTTTTTTAATAAATATTGCAGAAAATAATAGAATTTTATTATTGCAACAAATTATGACTCTCTTAACCCAACTTATATCCACAATTGCGCCCAATTATTATATATATGCAATTATTATATATATGTGTACATTTGATCTCGTTGAAGATGGGGGGATATCCGACTTTCATAAAAAGGTGTCGGATTCCCTTTCAAAGAGAGGCAAATGAGAGGGTTAGTGAGATCCATTTAGTTTTCCGCTCGCTCTTTCACTTGTCTCCTTGTGAAAGAGGATCTGACCTGTGTTTATTGAATACGGATATATCTAGAAATCTGTGATATACGTAAAATAGATGTTAGAACGGAGTATTCGGTTATAAAAAAAAGTATATTTTAAAACAAAAGTCATCAATTGCGCATTAGACAACTAGATCGTGCACTTGCAAATGTTGCAACCTTTGCCAAAAAGTATTAGGCCAAAAATGACTAAAAAAACAAGATAGAAAGGAGAAAGCATGAACACTATGTAGTAATTTATGACAAGATCCACACAACATAGACCAAGATAGGGGACATGGAAGCCCAGCACCTCTTCGACTTGACGTAAACCTTGTAATTAGTGTTTACTATCAATAAAGTCAATGTCGATTTGTAAATACAGAATTACAGATAACCTTTGGTTTTCAACCAACTGTTTATTTTAGCCTAAACAAATACAAGTAATTATTGGTTGGTTAAGTCTTGCTTGTAACTAGATATGACAAAATGGAGATCCGAATGACCCGACTCGAAAAGGCTGACCCAAAATTCAAATTGACGCGAACTTGTTTGACCTGAAAATGGCTCGAACCCAAATTGACCCGGGCCGACCCAGAGTCGACCTAAACTTTAGTTGACCCAATGTTAACCCGATTCGAGATGACCCACTCTGAAAAGACCCGTCCGATAACTATCCCAATTTTAAATGGCTTAAAGTTACTTCAAGTGACTCAAAATGTCCTCAAAGTACTTTAGCCATTAATCTGAAACGACCCGACCCGAAAGTGACCCAAAAACCGGTCACCCGAAATCAACCCGAAACTCGAGATCATTCGACCCAATCCGAAATATATGTGAGATCTGAAATGACCCGACCCAAACCCGGCCCGATTGACCCGTTTTGCCACCTTTACTTGTAATAGTCTATTCAAAAAGACCTCTATCACCATCTTCTATACTTCTCTTTCACTTATTCTCGCACTTATAATTTGTGAGAGGTGTTTTTAAAATGACCAAAAGCGTATGTATTCAATGAGAATTTGTGTTGTTGATTACTCTATAACATTTTGGTAACAAAATTTCTTAAAGTGATTTGATGAATTCAGTAAACACCTTAATTTTATTCGTTGTTTACATCTAAACACATTTTCTAAGAGTTTAGACAAGTTTAGACATCGCACAAAATATGGACGGTACATAAAAAACTTTTAGTTTTTACTGTATTATGTAGAGGTTAAATCAACACATCATTAACTTTTATATTTCACTCAATGTAACTTGATTTAAGAAATAAATCGATCTGCAAAACTAAACATGAAAATTGAGTTATGTCTTGAAATGTGTAGTGTAATGATTTTTTTTTAATTTGTAGCTAACAACTTACTTTTATAAAAAAAAATTATCATAAAGGTAATAATAGCAGTTATAGTTTTATTTCTTACAGGTAAATATATGTCAAATCATTATTAATAAAATCAAGTGACAGATTAGCAATTCGTAGTTTATAAGTTTCTATGAATTTAATTCAATTTTAACCGAATGATCAAAAGTTTAGAGTTTAACAAGCAAGAGGAGAAAAAAAGGTCGGGTGGATTTGTTTGGAGTTGTTAAGAAAGCTGAATAATAGGACTATTGAAGATCCTAAGTTCAAGGAAAGATGTAATACCCCGTATTCTATTCAATTGCTAAAATCGCCTTGGCCGATTATTTAATTCAATTTAAATTGAAAATTTATTAAAATGAAAACTTTATTAATACTCTACTTTATTTTAATGAGAAAGTGATTTAAATGCTAAGTTAATAAAATTCACTTTTACTTTTATGATAAGACCATTTTGATTTAGTTGGGTCAACATCGCTTTAATTTAGGCCAATTAGAGTGAAGATTTGGATTGTACGTGAAATTTGAGTGAAACATGATCAGTTTAATTTGAGTTATCGGTCAGGTCTAGTCTAAATGGCTTAAGTGTGACAACCCTCGCGAATGCGGAAATAAAAACATACAAGCATGTGAAAAGATATGCGGAAATACGGTATTTTAAAAACTTTTATACATGCAAGTTAAATAAAACGAGGAGTGTCAAAATATTACAAAATAAGTACGGAAATACAATTAAGAGACGGGGTCTCTTAAAATGTTAGCAAAGAACAAGTGTTTAGCAAAACTAGCTAAAATCGTCTAGAGGTGAAATTTCCAGGGATAACGCCCGCTAGCTCACACCCGAACCCCAAAATATCATATCCAAAAAGTCATCCAAGCAAGCAACCTGTTCATCCATGAAAAACATGAACGCCACAGTCAGTGGGGAGTAACTCCGGGTTCTCCCAGCCATATCACATTAAATGTACATATAAGGAAATACAAAAGATAAGCATGCATGTATAGGTATACATGTGAGATACTATAAGAATAGATATGCAATTCTATAGATAATGATAAGAACATATGAAATACAATCCGAATCCATCATGTTATTCAAAGACTCGGGGAAGACACTCTTAGGCAACCGAATACGCTCACTAGGGCTTGCATCTCACCGTTAGAGGTATAAGATTGATAAGATTGAGACTCGACAGACAAACCAAGTCAAGTCATGCGATGATCACAATAAATCCAACATATTATCATCCATTCACGAACCAAGACAATGACGGTGTCCAATCATGCAATGACCATGAATAATATCATGAAATCACGCATTCAAGAACGACACAAGACGACATCTCTCACGGTAAATGAAACGCACTAGCATCGTGTACATGGCAAGTATGATTAACGGCATCCACGGGATAAAAATTTCCCTGAACTCATACACGATGCTACATTTCGTATATGTAGACTAATTTCCTCCTGGTAGAACGACGATATAAATCCCCGGGTCCTAGTCTAAATCTGGCCAGAAGCCCGAAATCAAATTTTCCGGTTCACATGCGATAAAACGTTTCGCATCCAAGGACTCGTCTTACATAGACGCCGAGTACCCCAAATTCGGTAGATCAATTCACGAAAGAGGCGGAAAAGAGCTCAAGGCTCATAACAAGCGGTACGCTAAATGCAAATAACACCACCTCGCAAGTACACAACATTTGACGGCCGGGTCGATCAACGCATAGCGTTCAACTCCCAACAACGTCGTCGTATGCCCACTAACACATGCATTTAAGCAGTAGGATACCTCTCCGTTCCGACATTACAGCCTTACGAACGGGAAGGTAGCCAAGGGAATGAGAGTACAAAGCACAAGACAAAATAGTGCTCAAACCGTAACATTTGTATAAACCGACTCAAAGTGGGACATAGCAAAAACCGTCACAAAACATGTGATACAAGCGAATGAAAATATCATATGTCCAAAACATGAATCAATACATGATACCTAAGCATTAGACCAAGTTTAAGAAGCATAATAAATAGGAAACATAGATAACTCTCCAAAACAACAAGTTTAGAAACTAACTTAAACAAGGGTTCACTTCAAACTGTCATAACTAGAGTTCTAGATATGGAAATGCAGAAATTCTAAGTCGAGGTGATAGCTTATCCTCTTACGGTTCCAACGAATGGTCACAAGCTCAAAACAAGCAAGTAACGAGGGAGATATGATCATTCTACGAAAAAGGGTCAATGCAGTGAAACTGCACGAGTCCACCCGAGAAACAACAACATCATTTCTATCATTTCAAATTCTCATATTTAACTTCTATCAACTATCAACAATCAATAATCATCATCAACAATCATCAACTAACAACAATCATCATCAATAACTCAATTCCTAAGCTTACTAATCATATTATAAATACGAATTCTAACATAGAAATCATATAAAACACGTAAATGATATCGAGTAACCCTTCACCGTTAACTTTACGCGTCTTTAATCGATTCTAAACCTTCCTAGTCTCCACCTACATACAATTAGATAATAAAAGAGGAATATCATCCACCTTGAGAAAGACGGATAATTTAAAAAGCGAGAAAGACGGTAATTTTATTACTAATACGGATAGAGGAAGCTAAGAGAGGAAATATAAGACGAACTTACGCGAATTCCGACAAGAAACGAATGCGGTATGATGATTATAAGATCGGATCAAATAGGGGTTTAGGTTTTGGTGGTTTGATGAGGAAGAAGGAATGATTTTGGTGTTTGTGTTAATGAAATAGGTTAAGGAGTATGAGGGAGTATAAGTAAAGGGTGAGTCGGAAAAGTCAACGAAAGTCAAAGTCGACTAAGAGTCAAGAAAAGTCAAAGACGACTCAAAAGTTAGGAAAAGTCAAAGACGACTCAAAAGTCAAGAAAAGTCAAGACGGTTCAAAGTCAAGAAAAGTCGAAGACGACTCAAAAGTCAAGAAAAGTCAAAGACGGTTCAAAAGTCAAGAAAAGTCAAAGACGGTTCAAAAGTCAAGAAAAGTCAAAGACGGTTCAAAAGTCAAGAAAAGTCAAAGACGGTTCAAGACGGGATTCTCATGGAATCTCGCGGAAATTCCAAATACGAACTCGGAAATTCTAAATTCGACTCGAAACATTAAATTCTAAATTAAAACTTAAATTTGCTGAAAATATTTCGTAAATATTTCTACTAGAAAAATAGGGTACATTTCCGGGTGTTACATTAAGGTTTTAGGTTAGTGTTTTACGAGAAAACCTAATTTCATCTTCTTCCTCCAAAATTTTTAGATTTATCCTCTCTAGAACCCCTATTAACGACTAAACATTTAAGTTCTTTTTTTTTTTTGACTGATGTAAAGATAATGTAACTTACACAATACTAACCCGACTCTCTGAGGCGGGATTTATTATTACATTATTTGAATAAGAAAGAACACTAAGACTGTTAGGCAAATGAGGTTTCTTGCAAGGACGATTGGAGGTAGCCAATTGAGCAAACGTTTCTTTTCTCTTCTTTGATAACTGAGCTTCAGGGAAGTACCTGCAACAAGACACACTTACGCCACGAGGACGTAGGAATTTATGGGACAAATATCTACTTGAAAAGGAAGTAGATAAGCCGTGTCTTGGAAATTCATTCCCTTGGCTATTACTTTTCTTGGTGATAATTCTCTTTTTCACTTCAACGAGATGTTTCGAGTACCTGCAAGACTTAACCGATGAAGGGGAATGCGAGGAAGAGTACCTCTTATACCTCTTAGGAAGAGCTGAAAAGAGGAAAGATGGGGGTTTATTGGAGTAAGAATGAGCTTGGGAGCAAATAGGCACGACGTTGTCAATCTGCACAAAACTAGGCAGTTTTAGTTCATGGTCATCAACGCTAGAGCTTCCTTGGAGGATTTGAGAACTAGGACAGGAACATTTAAGTTCTTAGAACCTCCATAATTCCCTCATTTTTCAACCAAACCACTCAAAATTTTCACCTTCTTTCTTCTTTTATCATCTTATATCTTTTTCTATATTAAAAACTTATATTCCTCTAACTTTTACAAAATCCATCTTTTTACCCATCTTTAGATTCGGCTTAAGATGAGAATAATTTCATCGTTACTTGTCCAAATTTGATGATTCTTGCGCTCTCGTTCTTCCCTTAGTATTTTCTTTAGCTTAACATGTATATGGAATGTTACACGAGACTTGTATTATGTTGCTTGACATGTTGTTGTTAGATATATATATGGTGAAGAATCCTTGAGTTTGAAACCAATGTTGATATTGGCAAAATTTGGAGAAAGTTGGGTTTATTGTGTTAAGATGGACAATGATTTGTTATGCCTTTGATTATTGTTCATGTTTTATTTGTGGTTAGATCTTGTATGTTGAGATTATTGTTTGAAAAATCATCTTCAAACCCAATGAAAAATATGAAGATCTATGTTTGTTACTCGTGTGACGCCTGAGGGTGAAAGTTCAACCAGGCGGGTAAAATCTCACCGAAGGAGCAAAATTTCGCTCGATACAAAATTTATCTAAAAAAGCATGAAAATGGTGTCCTTCGTTTCTTTTTTTTTTTGACGTGTTACCTACCGTCAGAATCGTAAGAGGATAACCTATCACCTCTAGTTGGGGTTTCTGCATTTAAACGTCTAGAACTCAAGTTATTACCGTTTAAAGTTGACCCTTGTTTTAGACGGATTCCAAACTTGTTGTTTTGGAAGGGGTTTATGTTTCTTATTGATTGTGCTTCCTAAAATTTGTCTGATGCTTATGTACTATGTATTGAAACTTATTTATCATTGGAACATCGATCTTATGTCTTATTCTCATGTTTAATGCGGTTTTAGATGTTTCACTCATGTATGTCATGTTTACCTTGAATGGTCACTGAATTCATGTTTGCTTGGGTTGAGTCAAACTCTCATTCTTGGTGCCCTCATTTCTTGAGTATGGTACCTCAGACATATAAGCGTACCACTGCTTGAGCATCTATCTATAGTATTCTTCTAATATGGTAGTATAAGTGTGACGACGTTGTTAAGAGGCGAATGCATAACCTTGGTCGACTCGTCCGTCAAATGTTGCACTTATGCAAGGTGGTGTCATCGTTCATTGTTAACTAGCTTGACTTTATTTTACCTTCTTTTGGACATTTGGTAACGATATGTGTACCATGTTGCCGAATTGGGGTTTCTCTTCCGCCTTCTTCCAGGCCTTTGGTTACAGTATGTGTTCTATGTTGCCAAATTTGTTACTCGGCCTTTTGTTACGGGGTGATATGATTGACAGCTTACCGGGTGGATAGCGTTTTTTCTTATCTTGCTTCGTTTTGGATACTTTGCACGTGTCATTACCGTGAGAGTGGATGGTTTGTTCGTGCCTCCCTTACTTAGTGTCATTTATGTCTAGGTATTGTGAGTCACATTGGTTTGGTTTTTCTTTTGGGTTTGTCTTCACCCTATGAGTATAGGGATCCTATGGATAATTATAGGTGAGATGCAAGCCACTTAGTATCAATATGAGTTATCTTGATGATGATAGTTACTCTTCTTTTTATTTGTACTCACATGATTCATATATATATATATATGTTGGACTATTTATATGTTATTGCCTTATTGGTGTCTATGATCACATGTTGTATTTACTACTAATCTTATGTAATGAAATCTAATTGATTTTCTTATGTTGGAATATGTTGATTGTATAGTCCTTGTTTATGTGTGTTTTAATGTAATATCGTTGGGAGAACCCAAAGTTGCTCCACACTAATTGTGGCATTCATTTTTAATGAATGAACAAGTTTCAGGATGGTGCTTAATTGGGGTTTTGACGAATGAGTTAGCGAGCGTTGTATTTACAACGATTGACTTCATGTTGTAGTTTATTTTAATTAGTACTTAGCTAATATCGTATTTCTGCTCTATCAAGGGATCGAGATCTATTGCATTTGCTTAAGTTCTATTTTGTATAAAATATTTCTAATACTTAAGTTTGGATTTTAAGATTGGGTGCGTAATTTCCGTTGCAATGTTTTTATTTATATTATTGTATAGCCATGGGCGTTCACAAAAGATCTAAAAAGTTTTTGGCGTAAGTCGGGAAGGGAAGAAAAGGGGAAGGCGTTGCCTACTCACATAATGGGTTGAAAAAGCACCCTCAAACTTATGAATGAAATGGTAAAATTCTTATTTCACTATTTGTTTCTTTTTTTGGCCATTTATAAGTAATAGTTATATATAATACTTTGTAACAATTATCTAATTAAATTGTAGGTCGAGAAAGATGGTACTCATATCCCATCCGTTGTGAATGTCTTAGAGAAGACAAAGAAGCATGGCGTGCAAGGATGTTTATCAAAAAGATTGGTTGATAGATCTCTTTGAAAGTCTAGGGGTCGAGGATATCGACGAAAATGAGATCTACTCTGAAAATACTAGATATTACAAGAAAGAAAGAGTGTATGGGCTGAGACCGACGACAAATAACTCATTTGAGCATCATAGACACTCCCTTGGTACTGCCACTTCGGGTTTTGCTATTAGGGTGTGTGGCAAAGATAATGTTGTACTTAGACAAGAGCTAGACAAGAAAGCGAAAAGGCATGCAGCCATAATGAAGTATTTGAGTCAATTTGGATGAAATTTTACACATGCCTGCAAGCTGCAACCCTGGGGTCAGACATGTCTATTTTTATACCTAGTGTTTACCCTCGAGTTAACCCCGTTTTGAATCTCATATAGGCTAAACATCGTCATTTACCGTGTCAATTGCTTCATATTAGCTATTACTTGCCATTTTGCCTTTTAATGGAGAAAAGGAATGAAATGAGGCGGTTTTGGCATGACTTAGAGCATTTCAAAGGCTTTTTGACATCCTTGACGATTGGCTATCTGTTCCAAGAGAAAGGGACCCAAGACATGACACACAAAGACCTAATCAAAGACAAAGGAGAACAAGAGAAGCATACAGCACCATTCGACAACTGGCTCGTTCAAATTGAGCATAGTCAACTCGAGCCGTGTCAGGTTTTGGCCAGCTCGACTTGAGCTGGGTCTTACAACGCAAAAAAAAAAGCTTGATGCCTCCTCCTCTAAGTCTAATATTAGTATAAATATGATATTTAGGGATCTAATCAAGCACCATTTTGCATTAGCAAACCCTAGATCTAGTTATATTCCTTGTAATTGGTTTAGCTTAATTTACCCTACAAAACTCTCTAAATTGTTAATCTTTCCTTAATCAAGTTCTAGTTATTTATTAATAATTCTCATCCCTAGGTTATTTGAAGATTGGGTGACAACATTCTTCATATATTTGTGGGTTTCTTATTAATTCGCACTTACTCTAGCTAATTAGTTGGTATTATTCATAATCTCTCTTAATCTTTTGTTAATCTCTTCTTAACCATTTTCATTAATCATCATGTTTATCTTATCTTATGTTATTGTAATATTATGTCTTAATCTCCATGATTAGTGAGTAATGTACTAACTAGGGATGATGAAGAATTATGAGGGATGATTAGGGGATATATGCATGATTAACGTGTTTTAAGCTTGATTGTTAGGTATTGTTTTAACTAATGCAATCTTAGTGTTTGATTCAATGTGTAAACCATTATTTACATGTTTTATTACTTGTTAGTGCG
This sequence comes from Heliosperma pusillum, assembly GCA_022085475.1. Lineage (NCBI taxonomy): Eukaryota > Viridiplantae > Streptophyta > Magnoliopsida > Caryophyllales > Caryophyllaceae > Heliosperma > Heliosperma pusillum. Next base: position 41,870 of record JAIUZE010002248.1, on the reverse strand, counting down.
CTCCTATAAGATCGAGAGCCTTAGAAGGGCGGAACTTGCATTATGTTGGTGGGAATGGTAGGTGTACGCGAGAGCTAGCCTACTCAAACTAGGTAGGAGCGTAAGATCCAGAGCCTCGTCCCATAGTCCGACTCAACCCCTCAAACTAGACTAGGATAGTATCATGCACCCCCTAGTTAAATTAAAGTCATAATGGCTTTGATGATGATGGTGGCGATAATGTTAGGCTCACCCCTTTCACCCAATTTGCTCTGTGTGGTTGAGTGATTAGTAAACTAGTTAGTTTAAATTAATCTTATGAACTTTTAGCTATATCTTACACTACAAGAATATGGTGTATTAGCGACGGAAATTTTGCGACGGATATAAAATCCGTAGCAAAAATATAGTTGCGACGGCTTTAGCGACGGAATTAACTCTTTGCGACAGACTGGCGACGGATAATCCGTCGCATAGCTTTTTGACATATGGCGCCCAACTTTATACATGGCGCCAAGATTTGCGACGGATTATCCGTCGCCAATTAGAACTTGCGACGGAATTGCGACGGAATTGCGACGGATTATCCGTCGCAGGAGGAGACTATTGACCCAATGTTTGACCAAAAAATTTGAGACACGTGGCTTTGTATTCGCGACGGATTTGCGACGGAAATTCCGTCGCAGAATCTAATAAATACCTGAATCGTTGTGAACTTTTAGATGTAAATCTTTTATTTTTTTATATGAAATCAATGTCTTTGACGGAAATTAGTGTGTATATATCGTTGTGGCATTCTTGCTGGTAATTTTGAACTTTGTCGATGTAATTTGCAGGTTTTTTATGTATTTTGGGTGCACAAAAATAGGAAAACCTGCTGAACGCACTGGTTGATTTGCGACAGAATATGTACATTTACGGCGGAAATTTCATCGCAAATCTTGACAAGGTCAAAAGTCAAAGGGACTTTGAAGTCCGTAGCAAAGCTCCTTGTGACAGAAAATATCCATCGTAGAAAGTCATTATTAACGAAGTAACTTCCGTCGCAGTGTTGACTTTGACTCCATGGATTTGAAAAATACGACGCATGAAGGTTTGCGACGGAAATTCCGCCGCAATAAGCTTTTGCGACGGACATTTTGTTCATATATGTTGATTGCGATCAAATATTGCGATGGACATCATCGGTTGCAAACACCCCATTTGCAACGAGAAATAATCATGTAGCGATGGATTTATCAGCCGCTAACAACCTTTATTTTTTTAGTGGAGGCTAAAGATGCTATGAAGGAACGATATGCTCATTTGCTTGAGCTGTTATGACTTAGGTGTTTTGGATGTGAAGATGTTATGCAGGAGTCTGACTTGATCGAGTCGATAATGCTCGATCGAGCATAAGTATTTTACTTGATCGAGCAAAGCGTGGCCTGTAGCCTGAGTGATTCGTTTAATTCCGAAGCTTGAAAGTTATCTTAAGTTCTTATTTTAATCCTTTCTAATCCTTACCAAACACTATAAATACCCTCTAGAGAACAGACTTAAAACCCTTATTGCTTATGTTTCTATAACTTGCAAGAATTTCACACTAAACCTTAATTGAGAAAGAAAGATCTTGTGAGCTATTGACTTGGGGAAATTCGACTCTGGCAGTTAATCTCAAATCAATCTGGTGGTATGTTTTAAGTATTCCTTTTGTTTCAATCAATAGTTATTTATTTACTTTGAAATAAAGACCAAGGAAAATAAAATGGGTGATTTTGGTCACACAAAACACATACCCCACTTGCACATGAGAGATGACCCACAAAAAGTTACCCAAAATGGAAATAGTTAAATTCTCACCGAGACGAATGGGGTATGTTTTAAAACTGTTAATATGCATCTTATACTTTGTTTAATACATGTTCAGTAGACAATTGAGACAAAACCTTGACTTGGAAATTGCGGAAATAACTTGTGTTAGTTGAATTATATATGAGTTATATAGTGATTTTATGTTATTATGCGTGATATAGCTAGCAATTTTATAGAGGAAAGATATTAATCTTGTACTAGGCGTGAGACATGAAGATTTGCGAAAAAGTAGGGGTATATCCTACTTATCTTATGTTGTACTTTATTATGATGCATGTATAAGTGTACCGTGATGGTGATGAATGTGACGAACTTGTGTAATGATATAAAATTTGAGATGATCGTTTCAACATTGTTATTATTGTGAATGGGGAGATGAGATGCTAATTTGCGTGATCGAGGAGGTCGTTCGGTGTTCGGAGTTCGATATCGATCTACGTGATTAGGAGCTTGTTCGGTGTACGAATTTTGACGCCAATCTGCGTGATTGAGGAGGTCATTCGGTGTTCGGGTTGTGTTACTAAATTATTACCGTGATTGATCATTAATGACTATGTTGACATTTTTTATTGTATTATGTATGATGAAGATTGACGATGATGCATTGTGTGATATTGTTGATTTAAGATTTTGATCTTGGGGACCGATACGGCCGGTAACCAGATTCTTTTGTAGCACCGTCGTACACGGAGGGACATCTGGAGCCTTCGGCGTGCCACTAGCGGGAACATGCATGTTAAATGATCCAATGCGTGGTCTAGAACCATGTGATACCTTGTAATTTCTAGCAAGCATTGAAATACCTTGTGATTTGTAGAGGCTCCCTTGATTTGTGGTTGAGATTGGTTCATGTGATGGTATTGGATTCGATTTATGTTGTTGTGCATGTGTATGATCATGTGGGCTTTGTCAATCGTGTTATTTTCTATGTATTCTGTATTAATTTCTCTACTCATTTTTGGTTGACATGTTTTTTCTCTTGTGAAATCCTTTTAAAAACTATCTACAATTATCCACTTGGCAATATCCAATCTTTTTTTTTTATAAGGTAAAAAAACTAGATTAATCCTCTAAGGTAGGACCAACCTATCTCATCCTTTCGAATAAGGGAGGTAATTTGAAGCCATCGACTTTCAAATCACCTCGAAAGAGTTGGATAAGAATGTCCAATAGATGCCATAAAGTCAGTAACTTTATTGGCCTCACGAAAGCAATGTTTAATTATCACTTCATCAAAGAAAAGAAGATCTAATTTCACATCCTTGATTATACTCGAAATCTACCAAGGAATTTGCCAAGTACTAAGAATTGAGTTGATAACACATAAATTATCACCTTCAACAATTAACTTTGAGATTCCTAAGTGTTTAGCTGCTAAAATGCCTTCTTTTAACGCAAGAGTTTCCGCAACAGGAATGCTATTATATCCACAACTTTTTGCTCCTAAAAATACAATTCTACCATTATGATCTCTTATAAAATATCCTAAAACAACTTTATTCCTATCAATTTTGGCTCCATCGAAATTGAGTTTTAGAAAACCATTTATAGGTTTCTCCCACCAAATTTCCTTACTAATAGTGTTTATAACTGACTCGTCTCTATCGGGATTGTTGAGATCCTTATGTCTAGTTTCATTCCGATACTTAATACTATTACTACATAAAAGAGTAAATTTGCTAATATTGAGATGAATATTATTAAAAAATAATGTCATTTCTGAAGAACTATGCATTCCACCAATTAAAAATAATTTTGATAAAATCGACTTGTGGAATTAAGTTCTTAAGATAATTAAGTTTCATTATAAAGCCTTGACAATATATATTATCATATATTGCCAAAAAATTATTAAAGCTAAAAATGTTCATGTCTTGGATAACATAACTAATAAAGGGACAATTAAAAAAGAAAGGATCTTTATCTTCAACAAGGTGATTGCACAAAACACAATGAGGAGGGACAATTATATGATTTTTTATAAGCCTACTTTTAGTAGGGAGACCATCAAGACAACTTTTCCAAAGAAAAAACTTTAATTTTGGAGGAACATTTAGTTTCCAAGTCCAGTGAAATTCACATTTGTCAAGGTTATGATCGAACAAAGAACAAACCTTATGCTAACCATGTCGCTGTTTTGGTAGAGAAATTTCCATTACAGACAACCCCCAAAAAAGGGTATCTGGAATATCATTATGTGGCAATGGAATATTAATTATCTGGTTAACAATATCATTATTCACTATATCAGATAACTTACTAATATCTCATTGTTTATCAGGGGTTATGATATCTTTAACCAAAAGACTAAGATCATGAGTATTATGAGCATCAATATTTCTATTTAGAGGATACGGAAAAACCCAATTATCAGTCAAAAATTTGATATTGCTACCATTACCAACTTGCCATCTTAAACCCTTTCTAAATAGATCCCTTATACTCGTGAGTTTACACCTTTGCCAAGAGGAAACTGAATTAGGTTTATGGTCAAGAAGTGAGCAATTTTTCAAATATTTCTTAGTTATCGCTTTGACCCAGATATCTTCCTTTTCCATAAGATTTTTCCACAAGAGTTTCATTTGGAGAGCCTTATTAGCTGCTTCAGAAGGTTTAATTCCTAATCCGCCAAACCACTTTGGTAAACAAACTTTTTGCCAACCAATCAAATTTGGAGAACGCTGAGAAGGATTCTTATTCCATAGAAAATCCCTATTAATTTTGTCTAATCTGTTATGGATAATTGATGGAAGAAGGAAGCTTTGCATTTGAAAAGTTCCCTTCGCAGCTAAGTTAGCATTAACAAGAACTAGCCTACCTGCTTGTGATAAAGAATTCGCTTTCCATTTGGACAATTGAGCGCACGAAGAATTAATAATACTTTCGAACGTAATTTGTGTCACTCATATGTCAATTAAAGGACAACCTAAGTACTTACCTAAATGACCTTCTTCATTCATACAAAGAATACCTCTAAAAGACTTACAAAGTGAGCGATCAATATTTCTAGTACATTGGAAAGTTGATTTGTTGAAATTAACATATTGTCCTGAAATCGTGCAAAATCTATCTAAAATAGATTTAATATTTTTACAACCCTTATTAGAGGCTTTAGCAAGAAATAATAGTATCATCCGCGCGCAAAAGTAAGGAAAAGAATTTTTTCTAATCCTGGTTCAATTCTAATACCAATATCACTAGAACTAAGATCGCTATTCTTTTGAATAGATTTTGCCAAAACCTCAACACACATAATAAAAATATATGGCGAAAGGGGGTCTCGTTGTCTAATACCTCTAGTAGGTGTAAACATGTTCCCCGGTCTTCCATTTACAAGAACTGATAATAAAGAAACAGATTTAATACATTCCATAATCCAAGAAATCCAAGTAGAATTAAAACCCATTTGCCTAAAAGTTTCTTCTATAAAGCCCGATCTTGTGTTAAGTAGAGTAGTCTTTCAGATACTCGATGATGCTTTAGATGCTTGGGTTATCGGGACGAGACGGGCATTGATTAGAGAGTCTAGCCTTAGTTTTATGGTTTAGAATCTGGACTTGTTATATTAGACTTCCGCTATAGTTTTTGATACTTTGTATTTTGGGATTTCGATTTGTAACTATCACTAAACATTGGACTTTTAAATCTTGTTTTTTTAGTGTGGTACTTGATACACGACCTTGGGAAACCGAGGGAGTAACACCCCAATTTACCTTTGACGGGAAAATGGGGGTATCGCACAATCGGTGAATGCCCTTGTTCCCCACACAATTCACAAGAGGCCAAGTGTTGCCTAGAAGGTGAGGATGTCTTGTTGGAATTTAGCAAGGCTATTTGTGTGAGCTCGTCGAGTTTTGTCCTCACCTGTAAATTATGCACCGATTTAGGGTCCTTCCCTTTTTCTTTCCGTACTTGTTTATCATTGTTCCAATGGAAATTCCTAGAGGCTATTTCTTCTATTAACTTCTTGGCCTTCTTATCATCCATCATGTTCAATGCTCCCTTTCCTGATGTCGCATAAACTGACAATTTAAAATCGTTGGTTAACCCATTATAGAAATTGTTGACTAGCTCATGCTTGGATATCCGATCCCATGATGTAAAGATAACATTTGAAGCTTCTTATATCTCTCGATCTCATGCCTCGTACAAAGTCTTATCTTCCCCTTGCACAAACCCTTGCAAATCATTCTTGATTCTTGCGGTTGTAGATGATGGAAAGTACTTGTTCAAGAACGCCTTAAATAGTTCATTCCATTTGTTTTGTGACTAATATATCTTAACCTTTACTTTAAAAAAAAAGGAAAAAAGTGAGAAAAAAACATTATTTATATTCCTACTAAGAATAGTGAGAGGAGCACTATAAATAAGAGAGAGTATTAGATATAACATAACCTAGTAATGTCAATACTCAAGTGCCATCCTATAACAGATACTCTATTATTTGGAATAAACAAACGAGGATAAATGAGGAATACTTCGTCATAGAATATCATATTACAAATGTTAACTACAGAGTAGTAGTCAACAAAGCTAAATGAGTAATACTTCGTCAAAGAATTTCATTTTACAAATGTCAAATAAAAAACAAAAAACAAATGTTACTAAATTAGTTAACCAAGTTTATACTCTTCACTCAAATAGTTAACAAAGTTTATACTCGTCACTCATATTCAATCCTTCAAGTGTCATAAAATTTGCACATTATTAGATCTCCCTTTATACAAAACTATAAGGATCAAACTTTACATTATTCAATTGCCTCACATTATTTCATTCATTGGATGTAATAAACTATGTAAATTGTATGTAGATTATAATAATCATGATTTTGACCTTTAAAGTTCTAACGCAAAACATTTTTTCTTGAAGGAAGGCTTAGTGGAAAAACCATATTATGAGTGAATGGTTAATTATTGCCTCTAAAATTGACAATTGCTTACCTTCAACTTAATACAACTTGCCATTGACAATTACTTTGCCTCACAAACCACTACGTTAGTGTAGCCCCCCAGTGGAATTAAAAGCTTGCCTTGTCATAATTATTTCAATAGTTTCCCATGATTATGATGATATATATACGGAGTACATCTTTGGACTCGGTATATTATAGGGAGTAAAAATATACTTATACGGAGTAATAGGTATCTCTATACAAAAACAAAAGGTGCATTAAATAATTCGAATTTTTAGGTTAATAGCGAGAGTTCTAAAAAACGTTGTCATTAAAAGTGCTCTATAAACTTAAAACAGGTGAACTGTTTCGAAATTCCGAACCCTATATGGACATTATATCATACTATATATCTTATTAAACTTTAGATAAGTGCTCTATAAACAAGAAAAGGGGAACATAAAAAGATATAATTTACTTCGAAATGACGAAATGCTCAAATATTTGAATATGAATATCTATATAATAATATAAAAAGATTAGATTGAGTAGTTAATAGGATGATAGGTAACGGATGACAGATCCATGTTAGATATAAAAAAATTTAAAATAGAATACATAGTAATCCGTCTAGTACTAAATATCGCAATTCGCAAGGCACACTAGTATTTCTTTTCTTGTGAGGGAGCAAGGCACACAGACACTACTACAACGCTAGTATTATAAACCACCTAACCTCTTTTAGCCATGTCTATCTTTTCCAAGTCACGTTAATGCGGAATGAGAATGTTGGAAATCAATTCATTGGGTAATTGTTTTGTGGTCCTATAACATATTTTTAGCATAAGGTCCACAAAGTACTTCATAGGTTATCATTCGTCAGTAATTCTTCCTTAAGACAAAGTCTTAAAATTAAGACGGGTTAAATACTAGTACATGGTGTAATGAAAACAAAAAAATTGATATATTCTAGGCAATAAATGAGGTGATTTAATATGTAACTTCACCCCCATTTTAAATTTAGGACGGATAATGTACATCTTAAATGAAAATTTGTGATCTTCATTGTTCACCCTAATGCACAACATAAGAGCATTTTCTTTTTATTACTTGAACTTGCAATTAAAATTTGTTTTTAATTCAACACGTTTGCGAAGTATGAGAAATTACAAATATTTTGCGATCAAATTTATAGAAAACCATAACATTTTTGTTTTAAAATTATCAAGAATATGGATAGTAGCATGTTAATAAATCTTCTTGTCCTAATAGGACCTTGATTTAATAAATACAATGGTTAATTTTTCTAGAAAATGATCTTCTTAAGTCTAGTATTTCAATACAAAAATACCAAAATTTTATCAGGATGTATAGTCTCAAGTATTTATAAGAACACTAAACTCAATAAAGCAACGTCAGAATAAACACACTATGATATACAGAGTATACTTCAAAGTATTAAGCTATGTTATTATATGTCCAACTTATAAATGACGCATTAAAACTTATCCCTATTAGTTAAAAATTACTTTGCAACTCTTATCACCAAGCAACTTATACAATACTTTGAAATTTTATAAACCCACATAATACTTTTAGAAAAGATAGTTCATATGTTAAACTTGGTAAAAACAAGCATTGCAAAATTGTATCAATACTTTTCTTGCTTTGATGTAACATGAAATCACCTGAAATTCAATCTGAAATAATTCAAAATCACAATCAAAATAACTTAGTGACAGATGAAAATGTCCACTTTGGCATATTGTGGAGGAGCTTACTAGTCCTTCTATGCACTTTATATGGTCTTTAATTCATAAATTACAATAATTTTCCAAAAGCATGTCAAACTGTTCCAATGCAACTATGACTTTGTCCATCTCTTCACTTTATAAAAAAAGTAATCGCTTCGTCCCGATCAATTGTTATTTTATTTCTTTTTTTGGTGTCTCAATGAATTATTTTCATTTTTATGAAGGTTTTTTATGAGTAAATTGATCACTCAATTGGACTATTGTCCACTTGTCATCCATTAGGTGGAACCACAAATGATCTCTCATTCTTACCTTAGTTTAGTACCAAAATAAAATGATAACAATTGAACGGAACGAAAGGAGTACTATTTGACCCCATTTACACCACTCTTCACCGTCCATTTCATTTCTATATAAATATGACAACATGTTCACCATAACGCCTACCATATTTTATATAATTGACATAATAATCATGAAATCTTACAATATGTTAATTTCTTGTGTTTACATTACCTTACTAATGTGGGTACTTATATTGTGTCATTATGTTAATATATCTCATGGAGATACTCTTCATAGAACTACATATATTATCCATATGGACAAGTCTTTCATGCCTAATGTCTTCATCAACCACCATCATTGGTACACCTCCACCGTCGAATCTCTCAAATCCGGCAACTCCGACGACTCGAAATCGTTACCACTAAATGATCCTACAATTCTTTACACTTATGATGAGGCTTTGCATGGTTTTAGTGCAAGTCTGACCCTAAATGAACTCCAAACACTACAAAACCATCCGGCATTTGTCACTGCTTACAAGGAAGCCAAAGCCACACTTGATACCACCCGAACCATCGACTTCCTATCTCTTAACTCTGAAACTGGCCTATGGCCAGCCTCGGACTATGGTCACGACGTGATTATCGGGGTCATAGACACCGGGATTTGGCCTGAGAGCAAGAGCTTCAGCGACCAAGGAATGAGCCCGGTGCCATCAAAGTGGAAGGGTGCATGCCGAGGAGGCGAAAGTTTTAACTCTTCTTTTTGTAATAACAAACTCATAGGAGCCAACTTTTTCAACAAGGGACTAATAGCTATGAAGCCTTCACTTAAGGCAAGAGTAATCTCAGCAAGAGATACAGAAGGACATGGGACCCACACTTCATCCACAGCAGCTGGAAACTACGTTGACAACGTGTCCTTCTTCGGCTACGCCCATGGCACTGCTAGAGGGGTGGCCCCACGTGCCAGGTTGGCTATCTACAAGGCGGTTTGGGAGGGCGGGGAATCCTATACCTCAGACGTAATAGCCGCTATTGACCAGGCTATATCTGATGGTGTAGATGTCATATCCATGTCTCTAGGCTTTGACCAACTTCCCCTGTATGAAGACCCTGTGGCCATAGGCTCATTTGCTGCTATGGAAAAAGGGGTATTAGTATCCACTTCTGGCGGAAATGCAGGCCCCACCTTAGGTTCGCTCCATAACGACATCCCGTGGGCTTTAACAGTGGGTGCCAGCACCATAGACCGCCAGTTTGCTGGCACTTTGTCACTAGGAAATGGTCAGAATATAGTTGGTTGGTCATTATTTCCGGCTAAAGCCGTCATTCAAAACACGCCACTAAAATATGAGCCATCACTAGCCTTTTGTAACTCTTCTACTCAACTAACAAATGCAGCTTCAAACAAGATTGTTATCTGTGATGACATTGGGGCCACTTTTGATCAAATGTACTCGGTCGCAAACTCTAATGTAGCTGCAGCCATATTCATCTCTGAAGATCCAGAAAAGAACTTGATAGGCGGGCTCCAATGGCCCGGGGTTCTCGTCAACTCTAAAGATGGGAAATCGATCGTGAATTATGCCAAAAAAGACAAGAGTAATGCTTCAGGAAGCATGGAGTTTCAGCAAACATTTGTAGGATCCACATCAGCCCCAGCAGCCGCTTTCTACACCTCGAGAGGGCCGTCCATGAGTTATCCACGAGTGTTGAAACCGGACGTAATTGCCCCTGGAACCCAAGTACTGGCTGCATTTGTTCCCAGTGCAGAGGCGGCCAGTATTGGAAATAGCATTGTATTGTCGAGTGACTACGCTCTAATGACTGGAACGTCAATGGCATGCCCACATGGTTCTGGCGTAGCCGCCCTGCTTAAGGCGGCCCATCCAGAGTGGACCCCCGCAGCTATCCGGTCAGCCATGATGACTACCGCTAATCCACTCGATAATACCAACGCACCCATCAAGGACAATGGAGATAACTTCAAACCCGCTTCCCCGTTAGCTATGGGTTCAGGCCAGGTTGACCCTAACCGTGCTTTAGACCCGGGCTTAATCTATGATGCCACAGTCCAAGACTATGTCAATCTCCTTTGCTCCACAAACTTTACCAAAAACCAGATTTCGACCATCACTAGGTCGAGTCAATATGATTGCTCTAACCCATCAAATGACCTGAACTACCCTTCCTTCATTGCTGTGTATAACAACAAGACAAGTGTCCGAGTTCAGACATTCCATAGGACTGTAACTAATGTAGGAGATGGCAGAACCACGTACACGGCTTTGGTTACTGCGCCGAAGGGTTCTAAAGTGACCGTGAGGCCGAAAAAACTGGTGTTTAAGAGACAGTATGAGAAACAGCATTACAGTTTAACAATAGGGTACAGTAAAAATAAGAAGCAGGAAGCTTCATTTGGTTCACTTGTGTGGATGGAATTAGGGAGTGAACCACATAGTGTAAGGAGTCCTATAGTTGTCTTCCCATCAGAAAACATCTAAATAAATAGGACATAGACAAGCAAGTAGAAGGGTTATTGGATGAATGGTGATATAAGAAGTTAAGTATATAAATGTAGGTATTTATAGAAAACAACTAGAGCATAGAGAGGTGTTTACTATTTCTACATGAACATCTGTGTAGTATAACAAATAAGGTTTCTGCAAGGTCTGTAGTAAAAGAAAAGTGTAAGTCCAGGGAAACTTGGATACATTTTATGCTATTAAAATTTGAAGTTGTCCAAGTCACTTTTATATATATATATAATAAGTATTTTTCTATTATGGTATATTTGATATGTACTACCTCAGGTAACCGAGATGGTAGCATCTTGATGTACTAAGGAGGTCTTGTAAGGCTATTTGGTATATGGGGGTGATACAAAGTGGTATCATAGCGACGCTTTTGGAAACTAAAACCAATGAACCTAATAACGTAGGAGAGTCAAATAAAATGAACCCAGGTAGGAGTTATTTGGAGCTACCGCAAAGATTTGGGAGACGTCCTAAAATCGCAAACTTGCCCTCACAACTCTTAGTCAGTCACCACAGGGATTTTTCGGGGATATACTACGTGTTATGTGTTACTTGCATATGATTGAAGCAAGTGTGGCATGAGAATGTTATGTGGAATAATTGACATGAATGAAGTATGTGCATATTAAGACGGAATGTTGAGAAATGAGGAGAATGACATGTTTGAATGGAGTATGATTTTGAGTTAATTGATATTGATGTGTTAAGATGATCAGAACGTGTAAACATTTGTGAACTATGGTCTTTTATGTGATATGAGGTATGTTAAAGAGTGGTAATTAGTTTGGTAACAAAAAAATTGAATTGAATGAAGTTTTATTTTAGAGGGCGTGTCTATAAACTGCCGTAACTTGAGTTCTAGGAATGATATTGATTGAACTCTAAATGGAGGTTATAGCTTGTCCTGTTACGGTTCTAACGGTAGGTCATGAGCCGAAATCGACTTAGAATTGAGGGAGATATGTCCGTTTTACAAAAACTGGTCATTGATGAGAAATTCGTCGCACTCGACCGCGTGCATTAGGGCACTCGACCGAGTGCATGGTACACGACCAAGTGCACTTTGCACTCGACCAAGTGTCTTAAAATTTTACTTCTTGCTGGTTACAGGAGCGTGTACTCGGCCGAGTATAGTGTTTACTCGATCGAGTGCGTTGTACTCGACCAAGAAGAGTGTGTAATCGACCGAGTGTATTGTATTCGACCGAGTGTGTTGCACTCGACCGAGTGGCTTCGCCACATCGGGTGAATTGTGATATTTTTATGTCGCTTTATTTTTGTGTCAAATTATGTACTAAGTTATTGTTTCATATTTTGAATATGTGTAAGGAAGTGTCGTCTTGGGGAGTGAGGTTGACGGATTATATAAGTGAATAATGTTCCCCATGATTGCATTATTTTGTGAGAAATGTGTGTGGTTATATATGGTTAGGACGGATAGATTTATGAGCCTTGTGAGAGAGAGAGAGAGAAAATCGGTTTTGTGATATGAGATGTGTAATAATGTGATGTGTTGAGCAATATATAGAAGCGTGTGTGTTTATTTGATCAAATGATAATGTGGGAATGGTAATCTATGAATTTAGGATTGAGAAGAGGGATATGAATGGTTATAAATGGGAATATGAGTAAAATATTGAGGGAAATAAGAAAGTATAATTTGATTAGGGAAATATGCGGTGAGTAGCTATATAGAGGAATGTAAGGATGATGGTACCTAGAGAGATTAGTTCGCTTAATCTTGTAAGTTTCTTAAACTCGATATTAGAGATTTCTAATATCATTTTACAATTAGTTTACTCTTAAACTATTTAGATCTTATGCATGCATAACTAAATAACACAAAGATAAGAAGAAACCTTTTCCTTACATTGAATGTGAACAATATGGGCACAATACTTGAACTCCTTTCAAATATTGTTCTTGAGCTATTAATATGAGGATGATCTTCCAAGTTTCAAAGTAGAAACTCTCCAATTACTAGCACCCAAGATAACCCTTTAATCTCTACAAAATACTACACTAGTATAAAATGTAGTAACCCTTAAAAATAAATCTAATAACTCTTATTACTACACTAGTAATTTTTATTAGAAATATGAACTCTAAGTTTTGTGGAACTTCTTTAAGTTTAGTGAGAAGTTGGAGGAAATGTAGAGAGATAAGTGTTTTTCTTGAATTAAAATATAATGAGATGGAGTGTTGGAATAAGAAGGAAAAATTTCCTTCTTACTCATGCTCATGACCGGCCATAGCACAAGGGTAGAGGGATTTCTTTTGCTTTTTGTCTTCACAAGGCAAATAGCTAGGCAATAGGCTTTCGGTTAGTGCTTATATTGTCTAATCTTAATTAGAACAATAATGAGTGCCTAAAACACTCATCCTAGCCACTAAAATCGGTGTACCCACTAAAATGGGTGACCATTTTATTTTTGCATTTTGTCATTTGTCACAAATGTGACAAGTGACATGTGACATGTAACATGTAATTTTGCTTATAAATGTGCGTTTAACCAATTTAAATGCAATTTTATAACAAATAATTAGACTTAACATTTTAAGTCACATTTTATAATTACACGTAAATAAAATAGGTCATCTCATATTTGGTTAAAATAATCTACACCAATTTGTAATTATAATCAACCAATTTTGCTTATCTCAAATGTTTCATAAACATAATGCATTCTTAGAAATATAACAATTAAATTACTAAAATGAATCTTATTTAATCATATTACAATAAGATATAATTCTCACTAATATAAACTTAGTTCAACTTACGGGATTAATTAATCTGTATCGCTATACAATTAATTAATGTGCATGATTAGGGGATTGTCCTTTAGGTGTGACCTCAAGGGATCAACTGATCACCACCGTCATACGACAGTAACGTCAAACTCAACTGAGTCAATCGTTACCGATTTATGTTGACCAGTTGACTATAATATTCAACTTCCCTTTGTATTCTTATTATTGAGATTTAATTATGTGATCGCACTATCGTCGAGGACACTCACTCGAACAATCTCCCACTTGTCCGAGACAAGTGTGCGTCACCAATTCTCTTGTCCTATTACAATCTCCCACTCAATGCAAGGTGTCTTGCAAGTCGTACTTGCATTTGATCATATAAAGAGTGGTTTCCTCGATCTTGAGAGTAACTGTTTGACCGGAATTATCTACCATAGATACCTTCCGAGCGTGGCCACGCATTTTCAGCTTACTCCTCCTCGAGTGGCCTTGAGATTTTAAAAACAACTCTGACAAGGGGTGGACAATTCCTATCGCAATATTCCCTTCAAATAGCCACAGCTCATCATGACCCAAAAGATGCCCATTTGACCCTAGTTACGAAGGTCGTAGAACATAAATCAAAGTCACTCTAAAACTGTGCCACCTTAGGCGAATAGTCTCTAGTCAAAGTATTGACTCAAAAAGAATACTATAGTAGCTCTTGCCACGACCAGGCTAAAAGAGTTGCCATAACTCTATAAGCAGTCACCGCCCGACAGATTGTCCCTTACAGTCTGTCTATGTGATCGACTGGTCATCCCTTATGACCATATGACACTTGAACTTGCCATCAATTGCACCACACTCTAGTCACTTGGAGACGTCACCTCATATATGTAAATAGGGGCTAATGCTATGTTATCCAGTCCACTTTAATGGGGTTCAAAATTGTCTCTACAACCCATTTGGATACAACAAAGCCCAAAACGAGTTTTAGAAATTCAAACGATAAATGTGATTATCATATATGAACAATCAACACTATGTTATTGCTTCATATCATATAATCTAAAGTTTATTTCGTCCATGACAATTTATGACGATCTTATTAAATGCAATAAAGGTTTGGGTAATGAATATACCATGCATTCATTTATTCCAACCTTGTGAATTGTTTTGTCCTTCCATTCAACGTTATTCCTAATAACATGAATTCATCTACGTACATGTCTAGATCTCTATCTAGTGTTGGGCTCTTTAACTTGAAAGATGCTCTCACTCGTTATCATGATAACTGATAGGTATTTAGGTGAAAGGATCTATCATTAGCTCCTTGTAAGCCACCTTATCCTCATCATAATGTACTATGTCTCTATTTGTAGAATTTATGATGATTGACTCTTCAATCATCCTTTTAGTTATTCGCTTCTTGTATAACAAAAGTACGCCTAGAATTTCGATAAATCCTTATAAGTTTGGAAATTTGGGTTTGTGTAACCTTTACCACATATCCAAATTTTCTCTACCAAACACAAGAATGTATCCCTAGTTCTCCTTGAGAAATCTATGGATGTTCTTGTAGGCTATCCAATGACATTGATAAGTGTTAATTTTTATGATTTTATCCCCTCATTTTAGCTCGATTTGATATGGTTTATTCACTTTAAGAAGTTTGCAGTATTTCTCGTGTTTTAATGTCATTTGTAGGAATTGAGTCGTTTCTACTTCAAATCCCGTCATTTGAAGGAAATATGAGCAAGGAGAAGCTAAGAAGGACGATTACGTGAGGTTAAGATGGCATGCTATAAAGATCTAGAGGTTCCGAGTCAAAGGGAACAAGTTTCAAGTCATTCCGAGCTCGTATGCACAAGTTGCGACGGTTTTGCTATTCGTCGACGAAAGTCGTCTCAAACCTCATGCTCCGACCCTTAACCCTTGGGGACATGATCAAATCAAATAAGGGAGGAAATGAGGCCCAAGAGGTGTTAGTTACGTCCCCGTTCGAATCTAAAGTCAATGGAGTCAAGGTAGATAAAGTCACGTACCAAAAGAAGATCAAACGAAAGTCAAAGTTCTGAACAGACAACATCCCCGATCGGGTATGTTTGTTGTTGAGCGCTTCTTGGCTCTTCTTCTACCAAGCCTTAATGGAGTGCTTTATTAGGTTGTCTAGGGTATGAATTTGGACGAAACACAGCAGCCTCTCAACCCTATAAATAGCCTATGCATCACACACAATTTCAACAACAACATGTACAAAAACCCTAGCCTCCACACAACATTAGATTAGATTAGTTTTTCTTCTTTCTCTCATCTTTCTTAGTTTAGTTTAGTTTTAGTTTTCTCTAGTTTAGTTTAGTTCTAAGTTTTCTTCAATTGTATGGTTCTACTTGTAATTGGAACTCAAGTTTCCAGGTTTGCATTTCCTATTCAAATTCTTATTCCATTTCGATCTTTGCTCATCCTTTCCGGTAATATTTATTCTCGTGTTTACATTATAGTTTCATTTTCTTTTAGTATTTCCTTTATCATGTTTACCATTCTTAATTTTATAATCTTAGTTGTCCTTTCATTGTTAATCATGCATAAGTAGTCGTTTTTCTAGGGTGTAGGGTAGCCATGTTAGGTTAATTAAAAGATGAAAATTGGATAAAGAAATTGTGCCTTTAAAACGTTGTGTCTATGCATGTTTGGATTGTAACGATGGTTAACAATTTCTGGCCAAAATCATTGACTAAAATGGAATTCTTTTCCAAGGTAGAAATACGTGAATTGAATAGACAAAGCATGACATGGTAGATTAAGACCTAGTAAATTGCCTAAAAGCCTGCTAGACCATCTGATCTATGATTGTAATGAACACATCATTCTTACGAACTCACAATGAATTATTTGCATGTTCTAAATCCAATTTCATCAATACGTTAATCTACATGTGTGAACCTACTTCCCTAGATCCTTTTTCTTTATTGTATTGTTATTATTTTTATTATAGCATTTAGTAATTAGTGACAAACATTTGTCAATCGTACAAGATAGAGCTCTAACCATAACTATTCACAAGTATCTCCCGTCTCCGCGAGATCGACCCCTTACTTCCCTAATTACATTAATTTGTTGTTAGCCTAGTTTGGGTTATTTATCTTTGATTAGGGTACGCGACAACCCTGTCAGACACTCATGTGGATTGATTTGTTATAGGCTTGTAATACTCCTAGCATACAATTTATTTAGGTACGTGTATGTAATGGCATACATGATTGGTCTAATGGCGGAAACATTAGTACTCATGTGATCAACAACTCTTATGTTCAGTGGATGACTATGACCCTTTCATAGTGATCCCACTTTTATCAACATAAATAACCTATTTAACTTGTTTGAAATAGATAAAGGATCTTATCGATATAAGACACTTTTCTAAATGCCAAGCTAAAATCTTCTATTCCACAATAAATTTTTGATTTTAGTATAGATGTTGCCCTCTTTCATTAAAATCCAACCACTCCTTTTAAAAGGTAATATGAATACGTCACTCACAATGAGTGATACGTCATTCCGGCGACATGATTCTGATGCGCACTCGCACGTGGAAAATAATTTCTTCCACTGAACTTCATGTCTTTACATGATAACCGTAACTCCCATTTTAACTTCATGTATATACATGACTTTAACTCCCACTGAACTTCATGTCTATACATGATTTTTCGACAATTTGAGTGAAACTCTTCTTATATCACATAATAGAAAAGATCATCATAACCTCTTGTAAATACCTTAGGCTTGTGTCATGTCCACATCATATTCCAAATCCATATTTGGACATGTGGTTTTGTTGTGTATCTTGTACACACCTACCATGATGTATTTTACTGATGATTTGGATCTAAGCATAGTTACGCATTAACTTAGCTTTTGCAGACATTTCCATGTCTATCCATGCAACCTTAATTGTACACCTCCAATTAAAACATCTTCATGTCTGTAGAATGATTTATTATTGGACAACTCCAAATACATCATTCTTTTGCATAGATTCCATTTATATTCATAAGTCTCTTATGTTAGAAAATCGAATTTTAAAATTTCTGTGCTTCCACTGCATAGATCAATAATCTTATTATATCAAGAATATTTTCTTTTGGTCTCATCACTAGTCTAAGGATTCGCCTAAGAACGCTTTCTTTTGGTCTCCTCACTAGTCTTGAGTCTAACCTAAGAATATTTTCTTTTTGTTTCCTCACTAGTTCCTAATTAGTTTTACGTTGTGGCTTATTTTCTCCTACTCTATCTTTAGAAAATACAACTATTTTCCTTAAAAATAGCCTTATGAGGCACAAACAATTTTGTACTCATACTCGTGAGGGAGGAAGAAGTATCACAACATGACCTTAAGTGATCTACTATAGACTTTATTGTAAAGACATCGAATCTTAGCTTTGAGATAGACTAGTTCTATAAGCTAAAGAGGTGGACTCATATTCATGTCATTTACAATCTTTATAAGTGGTGTAGCCAATTGGTTTGGTAGATTCCCTATTTTGAGTTCAATAACTCAATTTGACTTAACAATTGATCTTTCAAAGTAAGAATCGAATTCTTAGCCTTTTATTATAATGATCCAATCATCATAATACTAATATGATCAATTTAAGTCTATACAATTTATGTTATTAGTGCAAGTAGAGTATAATGAAAAGTTTTAGAACTAAAAATTTCAACAAACGGAGTGACTTGGGTTGAAAACCAAGTCACCAAATATTCAATTACAACAAATTGTTCTTGAAAATAAATCTTCCATGTCCAACAAGGAAATTAAAAATTCTTAAAATAATGTCTCAAAATACAACCCAATAATAAAAATAACACAAAATAAGTCCAAGCTTCCAAAGGTCTTCAATCATGGGTGGCTACCTTAGCTTCCCTTAAGAGCCTCTTTAGGCTTGCTTGTCCTTGCCTTTGTCCTTGCTTGGGTGCCCTAATTACAATTAAAAAGGGTAAGAATCACAACTTGTATCTATATACCAAAGTTGAGATCATAACATAAATGATAGGGATGAAAATTTACCAACTGAAACAATCTTTCCAACTTTGATATCTCCTAGATATTTGGGGCAATTCCTCTTCCAATGTCCTATGCCATTACAATAATGACACTTATCCTCGGTTGAGGCACCTTTCTTAGGCTTGGATGAGCTATTATCAATAACTTTTCCTTTGCCTTTGTAGGTGGGGGGCTTCTTTCCCTTACTAGCACCTTTCTTGAACTTCCCCTTACTCTTATTATTGATGTGGAGTGTACATCCTTGGTGGTGCTAAGATTTAGCCCCATGTCTCTTTCCGCTTGCACAAGCATCTTGTGCAACTCATGAAGAGAGGTTTGCATATTTTGCATATTGTAGTTTACCCTAAACTGCACACATGCCTTAATTTTCCCCAAGGAGTGTGGTACACGGTCAATAACGAGATGTTCGGGAATGTCAACCCCTTGCAATTTAAGAGTCTCGACATGCTCAATCAATTTGAGTACATGAGGGCTAACTTTTTGGCCCTCTCTTAGGTTCATGTCGAAAAATGCGGAAGCCGTCTCATATTGAATGATCCTTGGAGCTTGTGAAAACATAGTCACAAACTTGGCATAGATCTCATAGGCGGTGCTCATCTTTATGGCACTCCTTTGGAGACCGGCCTCCATGGAGAAGATCAAAACATTTTTGATCGCGGCGGCTTCTTTTTGGTAAGCCTCATAGGCTCGCCTTGCGGCGGCGGTTGACCTTTCATTAGGTGTTTCGGGAGAGGCTTCGGTAAGGTAACGAAGCTTGTCGTCACCTTCCGCGGCCAAGCGGAGTGGCGCATCCCAATCGGCAAAATTAGCGCCATTCTTTTCTAACTTGCATCGATCCATGAAGGATCGAAGCCATGAAACGTTTGTGAAAGTCGGAGCGTTTGTGTTGGAATTTGGAGTTGGCATTGCGAATAAATAATATTGACTACAAAAATGAGATGAAGGAAATGTCAACATTTATCGAATTAAATACTTTTAAACAATTTTTAACATTTAAATAGTGACCTCTACCCAACTATTATAAATGATTCCGAGATCCAAATTCATATCAACTTGGGAACGGTGAGCCGATTCATCCCTTATTAACATAATTCGGTGGATTAACTCTTTAATTGATTCTACATTAGAACTCTCGGTCGATAATATTACTTTAATATTTATCTTAAGCCCGGAACACATGCGGCTATGGTCGCGAATACTTCCATTGAGATCAATCCGAATTTCGAAATAACAACCTTTATTACCCCACTTACCCAACGTAAGAAGTTTAGCACCCCGGTGAGCCGAGCCTACTTCCTTGCGAAATTGGGATTCATGGGTTCTACAATTTGGTAAGGCTTGATCTCAATTATTTATTATAAGAGGTCATAACAATTTATTATCTATCTCGTTTAAGTGAACTAAATTGATGAATTAACGATAATTTTAATTGACACGGTCGAATACTCGATAAAATATGCATGTCATGTTATGGCGATTTGGCAATGCATGCAAACATATTAAATAAAAGGGTTATTTGATAGCAATAATCCAAACAATGTCACCCATTCTCATATTAATCCATCCTAACGTTTAACCGAAAAAAATCTTAATTATACCCTCATTTTTCCTACATTACACCAAGTAACCGGATACCTGTTGATCAAGTCACACTTAAAAAAAATCAAAAAAAAATCATAATTCATAAACCCCTAATAACTGCATGCCATCCTTCCTCATCAACCATCAAAACCTAACATTTCCCAAAATCAAATTACCTTAAAAAAATACAAGAAATTTCATCAAAATCCCATTTAATCTCACACTTCTAATAAAATTAAAACAACATATCTCATCAAAAATCCCTTCAAATCTCACTTTATGAAAGCAACGCACAAATATGTGAATCATGAGTTGATAAAAAGAAATGAGCATAAATGATATCAATAACCCAGAAAGAAATCAAGTAACAAGAAGTAGAAATGGAGAATGGAGAAAACAAAGAGAAAAAGTTGAGACCCTTAGTTAAGACAAAATGATAAAAGCTGCAAAGATTAATAAATATTTTATGGGAATGCAACATGTTAATTAGGCAGTATTTGTATCATGATTTTGATGAAAGAGTGAAGGGTGTTGACAAAAAGCTACTACTACTCCTCTTCGTCACAGTACATTATTAGGGGCTCAAAGTTTCCTTCCCTATTTTAATGGAATTTCTTTCTTTTTATGGGTGTTAATCTTCTTTAGAAATAGAAATTACATAATGTATCCTAATTTTAATGGTTGTCAGGGTATTTGCTAAAATTTGGGATTATTGTGTTTGATTGATTGTTTTAATGTTCTTTGTGTTTTGATGAATACTGAAATGAATATTGAAATTAGTTTGGTCAAGTTACGGATTCTGGTGTTCTGGAAGAAGCACAGGTTAAATTAATTTGCATTTTCTGGGTTTTATTTTTAATTTGGAGCTAGTTACAAATTAATTTGGGATTGCTGGGCAGATTTCAGAAGAAGAACAAAAAAAGGGTCCCATTACCTTATGACCTGAAACATTACCTCTTATAATAGGTAAAAATTAGGTAAAGTTCAATAAAAGATAAATGAAGGTGTAATTTGGATTTTTCTCAGTTAAATGTTAGTATGTATTAATATGAGAAGAGGGGTCATAGCATGGATTATTCTCATCAAATAACCCTAAATAAAATGCAAGGATAAAAGTAAAATTCTTAGTATCGTCTTTCCTAGAATAGAAAATCATATAAGCTATTACAAATTCGGAAACCAACTCCTTTGGTCCCTTTAACTTCATAAGCACGCCTCCCAAGGTCACTGTCTCTCTCTTGGAACTCCTTTCCGAATGACACCGTCTTTGGAAAACTCCGGTATTACAAATAATTACAAATTATATAATAAAATTACAATAATTTCCTATTATAAAATTGTAAAATAATATAATACAATAAAAGTGATACGAGATCACAATAAATTACAACTGAATCAATATTCCCTTACATTTCGGGCAATACCGATTAAAACTAAGGCCATACAAGGAATAAATTACAGAATTCCAAATCATATAAACCAAAATATGACATTCATAATAAATATGCAGCATAATAATATGTATAAAACATGCTCATTTTAAATGCCAAGTAGCTCTATTTTACGATTTATATTGTATATAACCCGGTCTTACGGAAATGCGTGATAATAACTTATTAAAATCACCAAACAATACTTAAATCTTATTTAAGTCCAAGTTAATTATCCCAACTGAACTCTATTTTTGACAATAATTTAACTTGTTGTTATATAATTGCTCAAAATTAGACTTTAAAATCATATTTTAATCAAATAAATCCAAATTTAATTACAATAATTTCAAATTTTAAATTTTAAATTTTTGAACATTGTGGAACATTTCCATGACACTCATAATATCAAAAATCAAGGTTAAAAATTTCGAATTTATTTTGAGAAAAATCGGTTGCGGTTTATCGGTTTTATCAAATAAAATACATAAAGCATGGGAAAATTAATCAATTAAATTTTCAAATTTAGATCTGAAATGTGGGACTTTTATGCAACCAGGAATAATTTTCTCATGACATGAAATTTATTTAAGCTATATTTGCTAAATAAGTCACTATTTATGCCATTTTTACATTAAAAATTCATAAATCATGCTAGACAAATCACATCAATTTGAAATTTTCCAGTCTGACTGGAAAACATTCATGTAACAACATAATAAAATTTCATGGTAAGATTCAAAGCGGATATGTTTTTAACCAATTGACCTTCATTTATTCCATTTTATCATATAAAAATCATAAATCATGAGAAATAAGTCCACTTCACACGAAAATTTACATACATTAAGTAAAATGCATGTGTGATAATGTGTAAACATTTTACGGTCAGAAGATAAGTCTAACTGTTTTTAGCATTTTAAACATCATTTTACTCATTAAAATGTAATAAAAACACTAAAAATCATTTTTGAGCAATATAAACTTGTTATTTCCTACACAACTTATTACTCTATCCTACACAATTTTACAACACTTTCCTATTTTGTCCCTTTCATTTTTTTACCCAGAAAAAACAAACTTGAGAGAGATAAAAAAAGTTCAAGAAATTGCCCCACCAACCACCCTTCCAGCAGCCCCACCAGCCAACCACCCCTACTCCGGCTTCGTCCACCCCTGTTCTATCCGCCGCACCAACCGTACCTTTCCCTCCCTCCTCCGCCGCACCGCCGTCCTCCAGCCACCGTACTATTTCGCGTAGAGCCACTCCAGTCACCATCTCACCGGCGTACGACCACCGCACTATATCCCGTACAACCACCATAACTACGTTGGCGACGCCCTCCTTACCTTCACCCTCCATTTCGGAAACCACCACAACCATCCCCTCAACCACTCACTTCCAAACCCTAATTGTATAAAAGCCCATTTTTTATTAAAAAAAAACCATATTCAATCAATTAAAAACAAAGATTAATGAAATAACGATATTGTTAATAAAACGTAAAATATTACTTGTGATATGAACAAATTAAGATCTACAATTGTCAAATTGTTATATACTTCGTAATTAATTGGGTTTTGTAGGGCATTGATGGTATTTATGGCATTGATGGAACTTTTTATGATTATTTTTATAAGGAGGGCATTGATCGAAAAAAGGGGGAAAATGTGTTGGATATAGTAAAAACATGTGTAGGATTTAGCAACTGCGTATAAATTTCCATAAATCATCAAAATGACCTAAAATCATATTAGGACCAGAATATATTGACATGCAAATGACTTCGTGATTTTATCTCATAAAACACAAATTACTAGTTTTCTTTAAGTTACATTAACTCGAAAAAACTATAAATCGATTATGCATGCAACAACCAAAGCTCTGATACCACTTGTAAGTTTCTTAAACTCGATATTAGAGATTTCTAATATCATTTTACAATTAGTTTACTCTTAAACTATTTAGATCTTATGCATGCATAACTAAATAACACAAAGATAAGAAGAAACATTTTCCTAACATTGAATATGAACAATATGGGCACAATACTTGAACTCCTTTCAAATATTGTTCTTGAGCTAGTAAAACGAGGATGATCTTCCAAGTTTCAAAGTAGAAACTCTCCAATTAGTAGCATCCAAGACAACCCCTTAATCTCTACAAAATACTACACTAGTATAAAATGTAGTAACCCTTAAAAATAAATCTAATAACTCTTATTACTACACTTGTAATATTTATTAGAAATATGAACTCTAAGTTTTGTGGAACTTCTTTAAGTTTAGTGAGAAGTTGGAGGAAATGTAGAGAGATAAGTGTTTTTCTTGAATTAAAATATAATGAGATGAAGTGTTGGAATAAGAAGGAAAAATTTCCTTCTTACTCATGCTCATGACCGGCCATAGCACAAGGGTAGAGGGATTCCTTTTGCTTTTTGTCTTCACAAGGCAAATAGCTAGGCAATAGGCTTTAGGTTAGTGCTTATATTGTCTAATCTTAATTAGAACAATAATGAGTGCCTAAAACACTCATCCTAGCCACTAAAATCGGTGTACCCACTAAAATGGATGACCATTTTATTTTTGCATTTTGTCATTTGTTACAAATGTGACATGTGACATGTAACATGTAGTTTTGCTTATAAATGTGCATTTAACCAATTTAAATGCAATTTTATAACAAATAATTAGACTTAACATTTTAAGTCACATTTTATAATTACACGTTAATAAAATGGGTCATCTCATATTTGGTTAAAATAATCTACAACAATTTGTAATTATAATCAACCAATTTTTCTTATCTCAAATGTTTCATAAACATAATGCATTCTTAGTAATATAACAATTAAATTACTAAAATGAATCTTAATTAACCATATTACAATAAGATATAATTCTCACTAATATAAATTTAGTTCAATTTACGCGATTAATTAATCTGTATCGCTATACAATTAATTAATGTGAATGATTAGGGGAATCTCCTTTAGGTGTGACCTCAAGGGATCAACTGATCACCACCGTCATACGACAGTAACGTCAAACTCAATTGAGTCAATCCTTACCGATTTATGTTGACCAGTTGACTATAATATTCATCATCCCTTTGTATTCTTATTATTGAGATTTAATTATGTGATCGCACTATCGTCGTGGACACTCATTCCAACAAATGTGTAAGTGAGACTTGGATGTGATTGATTCGGTGGACATTCGGGTTACTAAGAGACGATTGTGGCGATAAAATACCTTTTGAAAGTAGGATATGAGGTACGCATGATTTTGAGGTATGCTAAGGATGGATAATAATATATGATGAGTATTATCGTTGTTTGTTTGAGCTTATTAGTAGCGAATGAAGGAGAATAGTATGTTAAGGGAAATTGCTATTAGCGTATGATTAGATGATTGTGGCGGCGCGTTATTAAGTTTGGGACCTTGAGGATCTAAGGAAGTAGTCGCATTATTGGAAGACTAGATAGTGAGAGCGAATCTTTTGGATGATGAGTGATTATGCTAAGTGAAAATTGGAAGAGGTATAAATAGCGAATTGGTAAAGCAAAGGAGTAATTGAAGCAATAGAATAGCGTAAATGGAATGATATTTATGAATTCATGAAAGGAATTATATTGGGAATTATGAGTTGGAAAAAGATAAGTGGAAGAGGAATATTTTGACGATCATATGTTGGGTTAAATATTAGAGATGTAGAGGGCATAGTACGATAAGAAATGAGAAGGGAAGGTGGTGGTAGTTTCGACCGAGAAGATGTGTGATTTTGTGATAAGAGAATATGATAAATATTGGGGAAAAATCGTTTGTGGGTAATTGGTGGTTAGTAATCGAAGAGAATGTTGTGGAATGTTTGGTGGAATCAGTTATGGCTTTGGAAGTACTCTAGGTAGTGGCTTGTGTGAGATGTATTGGTATTTGGTGGTGTATCGATAGAATATCGTTATTATAGAATTTGGTAGTCAGAAGTGTTGGGTTGATGTAATGGGGAGACAAGAGATTTAAATTAGAAATTATGAATAACTATTCAGATAGAGTTGTTAATCATTAGTGGAATCTGTCATGAGGATGTAGGACTAAAGAAAGAATAAGAGCTATTAAGTCTCAAAAGGGAATGTGAGAGCGTATTATGATTATATTTGGGAGCTATATTGAAATATTGGTTTTGGTACCGTGTGGGTCACTTTGCGGGAAGAGATGCGTTGATGGAGGAAGACTAGTCGTGGGTTGAGTTAAGAAAGTTATGAAGAGACTATAGTATTATTTGGATGAATGATATAGTTGAGTGAAGAGGTAGTTTCAAGGGTAATGGCTTTGGGGTTTGTCTTCATGTTAGTAAAGAGAATGATGAGTTATAATTGTGTGGAATATATGTGGGTCTAGCTTCTTTGTTAAGATTATTTTGGTTAATAATTGTCCGTTACTCGTGTAGTTAGTCGGTTATCTAAGATGCATTATTAGTAACATGTTTCTGTCGAGTAGGACATCTTTAGCATGGTTAATATAGTCTCTTGTTTTGTGTAATAGCGTCACTCGGGAAAGTGGTATGTTTTCGGTCATGTGATAATGCGAGTCTCCTTGAATTAGTTAGAGTATCGAGTTTTCAGAGCCAGCAGTATTTATGTGTTGGGTATATGTAGAGATGTCATATTTATATTGTTATCGTTTCGTTAGTTGTTGTCTTGTGTGTTTAAGAGTATAGTCTAATTGGTGGAGATTTATTAGTCATTATAGTTGGGTTCCTTGTTCTTTTAGATATTTGGTCGAGAGGCTTGATTGTTGGGATATTTTCGCATGTGGATTGGGATGTTTTGACTTAAAGGGTACGAGGAAGTCGTGACATTTGATTATGGTGTGCTTGAGGTTGTAAATGGTTCATTGTCGTTTGGAGGATTTTCTGAGGATCTGGTGTTAGAATGTATAATGTTTGAGTTGATGGATTCGTTGGCAATGAGGATGAAATTTAGGATTTTGGGTGGAGGAGGATTTTAGGTTGAGTGTTATGCGGTCGAGAGAGGGTGAGAGTCCACAAGGATGTTATGAGTAATCGTGGTAAATGATTGATTTAAGGTTTCGTGTTGAGGATTTTTGGATGGATTCGAGGTGATATGAAAAATGAATGGTGTTGGGGTTGTGGTATTATTGGCGGTCTTGGTATTAGGGTATTAAGCGATCTTGGTAAGACGGGATGATGTAAATAAAAGAAATAGGTAAGAGTACGTATAACGATGAATTGGGTTAGAGGGCGACTCAACGCTTTGAGAGGAGTAGGTTGAGGTAGTATTATTACAGGCGTAGATGTGAAGTTGTGATATTAGTTAATTAGTGATGATCGGTTTTGATTTATGAGAAGGAATAGAACTATTTGGAGGGTGCTCATAATGGATTATAGTAATAATATTAATGATTTGTGTATGAGCAAACGTCTGGGACGAAGTTCATTATAAGGGAGGTAGAATTATAGCATCGCATGTTAGCATAGGGAATGGTGACAAGTTTGGATTTATTAATATTGAGTATGGTGGTGATGAGCTAGTTAGTGATATACGTGTGTTACTGTAATGAATGATTATGAGGTAAAAGGAGATGTGTGCCATGTATGAGATGAAAAGATTTGTGTGTTATGTGATGTTGTGGTGTTGTGGTATTATTAAAGGAAAAGTCTTGGTAAGTGTTAGTTCGAATGTCTTGTAAAATAATTTTTATGTGGTAAGGGTCAATGTATGTATTGTTGGAATTTTGGGATTAGGATGTTGTATCGGATTGTGACGATGAGGGTACCTTTAATATATGATGATGCTAGTGTTAGCTTGAATGCTTGGTTCCTTTTGTTTGTAATGAGGGTGTGAGCTTAGAGGACGAAGTTCATTTGTAAGAAGGGAAGAATTTAATAATCCGTATTAGTTTTGTAAGATGTTTGCCTTATTATCGGTCTTAATTGTGTTTGTTGAAGACTTCGTATTGGTTAGAGGTCATAAGTATGGTCTTCTTGTTGTTGTCTTGAGTTGTGTTTCTTGGTAGGAGTATGAGTTGTTAATTCGGAGGATGAAGTTCGTTCTTAAAGGGGAAAGATTGTAATACTTCGTATTTCTGTCTAGCTTGTACTCGGTCGAGTAAGGGTCACTCGGCCGAGTAGAGTGCATTCAACCTAGTGAGGTTGGTGTGTCATGTAGGCAGCCTTGTGCCTAGTTGGCACTCGGCCGAGTGTAGTGTGCACTCGATCGAGTGCGATGTACTCGACCGAGTGCCTCTTGCACTCGACCGAGTGCACCGGTCTGCGGGTCTTATCGAACGGTTTAAGATTAAGAGTATTAAGAGATTATATATATTCCCTCAGTTCTTGAAAACTTTAAAAACCCTAATATCTCTCTAAACTCTCTTAATCGCCTTAATCCATTGCCAAGGTTGAATATTTTCTCTTTGCTAGTCTGTCCTTGTTCGTGTTTGAATCGGTAGTAAGTCCTAAATCCCTAATTCTTTGATGTATCTTTTGGATAGCATTATTATAACCCTAATCTGAATTAGGGTTAGAAATTGGGTTATTGTAATCGATTGTTTAGTCTAGATTAATTGTATGATTGTTAGGAAAGTAATTCATAAAAGAAGGTTTTATTCGTGCTTGCTTGCCATTATTGTGGATTGCTTTGAGGTAGGGTTTCCCTACTCAGTACTTGTCTGTTGTTTATTGTGATAAGATGTGTTATTGTGGTTATTATTACTTGTTGATGATGATGATGGAGTTCGGGTTTGGAGTTTGGATGGTTACTTTTTTACTATTTGGTGGTCCGCCGGGAGACGGACCACACCGCAAGTTCGCCTCTCGTAGCTCTCTTGCTGGGAGGGGGATGTGCAAATTAATGTTCAGGGAACTCTCATTGGCGTGAGAGGAGCTTTCGATGTTCAGTGCTGCGGTCTGGAATCAATATGTAGTTTTGAAAGTCAGGGGTGGTAGCCTGATGCTGCTGAGGTGACCGTTGTGGTGGGCCTCCGGTTTCTGTTACTTGGATGTTTAATTTTTATTGTCTTTTACATTGACCGGCGTATGTTGTTACTGACCCCGTTTAATAATTTCAAGACTGTTGTGATTCATTGGGGAATGGTGAGCAGGTGACCAGCATGTAATTCGTTGAGCTCACGTTAGGGAACTTGAGAGGATCGCCGCTTATAAGTCATACCTTCCGCAGTCATTAGTTGTCATAGACATTTACTTCATTTTAATTAGTTTGGATTATTTTGTACGGCGATGTGTCGTCAGTATTTTAGAGTAATGTAACTTTGGTTAATCTATTGATTAATAAATATTGTTCTATTATGGTCTATTTGATATGTACTACCTCAGGTAACCGAGATGGTAGCATCCTGATGTAATAAGAAGGTCATGTATGACTATTTGGTATATGGGGGTATTACATTTAAGCAGTTGAAAAAATATTTAGTACATGTATCTCCATCAATTGACCATTTCAATTTGGCCCTTTGCTTCCAATATAATGCCACTAGACTTGAGAAAGGTTTAAGCTCTTCATTTATTTTATCATATTGATCCTTATTTTCACTATGGATAGCCATATCCATTGCATCGTCTAATCTATCGTCAGTTTCTTCCCATTTCCTTTTCCAACTTGCCTTCTTATCAAGTGACCGGCTTTTTAGTTCAGTTCTAATAAGGGAGAGCTTTCTAATAAGTCTGAATGATAGTGATCCAACAAAAGGAGAATTTCATTCTTTTTCAATAATATATTTACATTCTATACACGTTCTCATCCCTTTAATATTGACGAGGTTAACATCTAATTCAATAGGAGCATGATCGGAGATTTGTACTGGATAATGTTTATCTCCCGTATTTGGAAAGTGAGTAAACCATTCTTTGGATCCAATAGCTTTGTCAAGCCTCTTATATACCCTCTTATTTTCTTTCCGATTATTGCAATATGTGAATCTTGGTCCTTTAAACGGGATATCGATAAGTTCGTTTTCAATTTTCCATATATTAAATGTATGAGCGCCATTTATTGATCTCCCACTTATATGATGATTCCATTTTATATATTGTTTAACCCCCTATTTTAGCTCGGTTTATTTGATTATTGCACTTCTATTAATGTATTTATGAGCTAATTTTGTGTTCTAGGTGTTTTAATTGCATTTTTTTAGGAATTGAAGCATTCGGTAGATTTGTCCCGCCAAATTAGCATTCATCCAAGTTAACGAGGCTAATAAGAGCAAGTCTTGATCATGATAGGACATTGTGGGAATAAGAAGTCCAAGAATTGTGAAATGGGTTGATGGATAAAATGAAGTCACAAAGGAAGCCCAAGATTTGGAGGCTCACAAACTCAACATAGGATGCTCAACTTTGGATACTCATAGTGTTTAATGGTGTTTTTAACCGGAGATTAAAGACGAGTTAAGACAAAGCTTTGGATGCCTTATGCATTTAACCGAGGCATTTAAGCGAATTTATCCGGATACCCACGACCCCGATCGGGGTTACCTTTCCCCGATCGGGGTTTGCTCCCCCTAAGTTCTTTACGTTATGCTCCTATTTTATTATAAATAGGAGCCTTAATTCGTCAATAGGGGATCATCTTTTACATCATTCTACACTCTAAGAACACTCTTTTACATAATATTTTTAGTCATTAGATTAGGTTTAGAATAGTTTAGTTTCCATTAGTTGTTACAAAAAATTCCTTTAAGTATTTCAATTTATATTACAAGTTCATTTGCAAGTTATTTGGTTCCATTGTGTTCTTCAATTCCAAGTTTTATTTCCTTTGTTGAGGTAATTATATTTCTTGTATTGCTTTTTTTATTCATTTGTCGTTTCCTTTAACTAGTTAGTATGTTCATGTTTACTATATCATTTGTCATTAAATTATTTTTCATTATGCAAGAGTATTTCTCTAATCTAGGGATTAAGGGAGCCATGCATATATAAATAATTACAATTGTTGAAATGATATGTGATGATATCAAATAGTTGTTTTTATTACATGCTTGCATTGTATTGTTAGTCTTTGATTCTTGATCACAATCTTTGAATAATTTGTTAATTTGTTTTATAAGTCGAGAGGCACGAAATTGAGTTAAACCAAGCATATGTAAGTAGAACGACCTAGCCAAAGCGAGAGTTCATTAGGACCCGATCTATGGTTGACAATAAGGCCGAGAGGTGGTTGTCTTTAAGCCTAAACAATTATCGCTATTTAAGCATTTCTAGTTTGACATGATCAATTACATGTTTGCATGTGTGACTTGACCTCCCTAGACTCTTTCTTTGTTATTGTTTTAATCACCAAACCAGAAACCATTTGTGACCGACCTTGATAGAATTCACTCCATAAAAACTTGTTAGCAACTCTCATTTCCTTGTGTCCGACCCCTATTACTGCATTCATTTGTACCTATGGTATTTATCTTTGATTAGGTGTGTGATAGCCTATCATTGTACTAGACTTATCCTTTGCATATTTGATTTGGTTGAAGTCGCCAAATAAAACATACAGCCTATACAATGTTGTTAAGCAGTTACTTAATTCATTTAATACATTTCCCCTATCTGAAACATTTGGTGAACCATAGAACAATACCAAGTACCATGTCAACCCACTGCCTTTTTCATTAACCAAAACGATGTAGTTATTCTATTTTACAAGACATCGAAACTTTGACTCAGTTCGCCATCCTACCCAAAGACCACCAGATGCTCTGATAGAATCAAACCCCACAGAACAGCCAAAACCATGACCTTTAAACATTTGACCGATATTACAAGCATTGCATTTGGTTTCACTAAGAAAAACAAAGTCATAATACTTATTACATATCAACGCTCTTAGTTTGAGAGTTATAGGGGAGAGTGTATCATTTAGCCCCTACAATTCCAGGCTAGGCCAATCATGGTGTTTTTGGAGGTTGAGACGGGCCAACATACGCAACACCCAAGGGATTACTTGTATGTGGACTATCTTCTAAGCTCTCAGCATCCATGACTCCCACACTGATCCGGAATACACCAGAGAAAGGGATATCATCAACCTTCATTTGAAACGCTAGTTGATTTGGAGAAGAAATAAGATTAGAACTGTCACTGATCTTGTTGTTATACCTTTGCCTGTCACTACCCTTCAGAATGCACTTCTTCTTAGCTCGATGTGTGAGATAGGATTTTGTATATCCTATTGATGTAATAGATTCTTCAATGACATGATAATACGTACCATGGAACAATAATGCTCTTCCTTTCCTTATGGACCTTGCTATGTCTCCATACTCAGCCCGTTCACCAAAGACTTCCTACCACTCAACTAGACCCATAAGACCCTCAGAGCTTCCCCTTAGTTTTTCCATTTATGTTTTTTCCTCTAAGCCTTCAAGGAGAGGAGGATCAAAACCAGTAGCTATATCTTCCTGATTTAAGTTTGTCATCATTATAGAAAGAGATTACGAGCCAACTTGCAGTTCTAAGTCCTTCTGCTATAAAGGCTTCCGTGCAAATGGACTAGTGATGATAGAGTCAGTTTTAGTAGTACTGTTAACAGGATCGCAAATAGAGCTTAAATTGCCCAGATTTAACTCCAGTAGAGTGTTGACTTCAGAATGAAATGGATGCTCATTTGGTTGAAGAATTTCTCATGACCATTCTGGCAGAGTAGCAGCAGTATCAGAGTAATCAATATAATGACCATGTGAAGAAAGAGAGGAGCTGGATGTGTCCTCATAGTAATCACAAAGTTCTGATCATCTTCATTTCCTTCCTGCATGTTTCTGAAGTTATTGATCTCCATATGATACTTATTTTGAGGGTAATGGTAGATAATGGGGAGACCGTGAGGGGTGTGTCAAAGGTTTGATTATACCCCCTGTTATCATCCTCCATTCTATCCCATTCAACATCACTCTCAATTCTGTTGAGAATATATACCTTCCTGAATATTAAGGTCCATATCAAAAGGAACTTCATTTCTGCGGATAAAGCCATAGTCAAAATACAGGCATGAACAATATCAAATCCCATCTCATCCTCCATAATGTCTTCTAATGAGTCTGATAAGGTTAAAGTCACGTCACCTTAATCAAAGTAAACCTAATTCACTACTAACTAATAGTCAGCGGTAAGCAAGGTATGGAATCCACAGGGAGGCGGTAGTATTCTAATCTGTTAAACTAGGTTCGTCTCTATACTAACAATTTCGGGGTTTTGATTTGTGTTTCTAAACTAATAGCAAACAATAACAATAAATAGTAAACAATAACAATAAAAAGGTCTAAAACAATAAGATTAAAAGTCTAGGGTCTCAGGTTCACTAAGATTATTATTCAGGGGGTAAGGGTATAATCAACTATATCATGTAATAAAGTTATCTAAGGTCACAAGATCGGTCGATTCAATTATGCCCTTTAGATCTACAATTCAACATGCGATCACTATCATTAAACGAGTTCTATTCAATTATCGTAGCCTATCTTAGTCTTAACCCGGTCGGTGTCAATCCTAATTCGCGAGACTAGTTAATTAATCCTGGCCACTAATCAAACAACTAGAATTAAAACGATAATTAAACGATAACCATGCAATTGCAATTCAATTAATTAGTCTACCCCTTCTAACAATCCTAGATCCCCTTTCAACCCTAGATAAGGATTTAGCTACTCATAACGATATTAATAACAACGATAATAAATAAAATAAACATGCTTAACAACAATGAAAAGATTAACGAAGAACAATTAAAGAACTAGAAGTTACTAATTAAATAACAAAGGAAGATTAAAGAATACCGATTACAAGATTTGAACTAAAGACAATAGTCTTGAGGAATTAATCCAGTAGCAAAGCAAAGAAATTTAGGTTTCTAATATTAAAGTATACCTAATTGTGAAAGACGTGCTTTCCTTTTATAATACAAATCTAATTAACTAGGTTAAACTAGTATAGGAAAATAGAAAAGAAGTCAAAACAGTGGGTTGCTCGATCGAGCAAGGGGCTTCTGCTCGATCGAGCATGACAACAGTACGACTCGATCGAGCAAGGCACTGTTGCTCGGTCAAGCATCCCTATAAAATGGCATATTTCTTCGATTTTGCTTCATTCCTTCTTCATTGCTCTCGATTTCCGTGCCTAACCTTCTACGATCCGACTCCGTCATGCTTCATATCTACTCAAAAAGCTCCAAATACATACAATCTGCATTAAAACATAACAGAAGCGGCAAAATCGATATTCTAGCTAAAATAGCATAGAAATAAGCAAGGAAAGACGGTAAATCGAGTTATATGTAACTAAGGAAAGCATAAAATATGTGTATAAATAGTGATCATCAAACTCTCCCAAATCAATCCTTTGCTTGTCCCTAAGCAAAGCACTCAACACTATACAAAGACAAACATACAAATGGTGAATGAAAAACTCAAAGCTAATGTTAATGCACACACAAATCCCAAGCTATCCATATCTATAACAAAGTAATGACCAAGTTGTACCAATAAAACAAATTCAAAGGCACGGGAAAGTAGAAAACGCGGCTCATAGTCCAAGATTTTACATAATACCGTAGTATAGACAAAAACCAAATACCTTTCAATTTTGTAAGGCTCGATTTGTCGGATTCTCGCGGATTCACTCATGCACTCATAAGTTTATGTAAGGGTGAGTTTTGTAAAGATAGAAAGAAATAGAAACACTCACTCAACTTATGAAACATGCATGCATTCTAATGTGAGAGTAATTTCCCCAACTAATACGCATTCGTTATACAGTACATGAATCAAGACAACAAGGGAGGCTAATGGGTGAAGGTATAGAAGTGGATTGTGCCAAGGCACGTATGGGAATGTGGGGTTAAGACCGGTAGTCGCAACGACACTTACCAAAACAAATCTACAAGACTAGTACAAACCAACACCCGACTAGAGAAATCATCTTAAACTTTGACAAAACAAGAGAGATATCGATATTGCTCTCTAAATATCCATTAGACTCTAGTATAATCCCTTTTATTATCCCTTGAACAAAAATTTAATGAAGCAACATATATTTTTTTTTCTTTGCTCTCTTTTTTTTTCTTTTCAAATCTTCTCTTTTTTGTTTTCATATCTTTTTTTTCTTCTCTTTTTTTTTTCTTTTCAAATCTTTTGCTTCACAACATTTCTCAACAAAGGAAATAAATGACACAATTGCCAACATACTTGCTACACTCATTTGATATTATTTTTGAAATCTCGACCCAACCATTGTAGACAAGTAGACAAGAAAAAGCATGCAACTGCGACTGTCCCGATAAGGTAGGCAAATTCTAGGAATGTAGCTATTAGATAGGTTATAAAACAGGCTTCAAAAGGCTCAAATGGGCTAAACATAGAGAACTCAATAATAAGGGTATAAAATCAAGTCTTTTTGGCTATCTGAGGCTCATTTGAACAAAAAGAACCACATTTCCTCATGAACTTATCAAACGAACGCGTATAGTATCAAGAAACGAATGTCATACTTATGCAATTTGATGTTACATATTTCACAAGGAGTACCACACTCAAGCCTAAAGACAATGAGACCAGTTTATTGATGTTCCTGGCCTAGAAAGCTCTATAGACCTCAGAATTTTAAGTGGTTTACCAACAAAAATTGGCCAAAATAAGGCATGTCAAAAACGGTCAAGACTTGTTCTATGAGCTTTGTTTTCAAAAGTAGTAAGTCAAAACAATGTACATGGACAACTTATTTGAGATTCAAATGCAGAAACAATGCAAATTATCATCATTGTTATTCAACTTCACCAAGACTCGACCTAATAAAATAAAAAAACATGTTTTTGGATTTTGTAAATTTTTCAATTTTTATGATTTTTTTTCTTTCACACAACGGAAATAAACACACAACATAAATAAAGACTCTCTCCCAAACCTAAATGTCACAGTGTCCTCAGTGTGACGCTAACAACACAACAATCACACAACAACCAACATCAGCAACCTTAAGGACACAACTAACAAATGGAAAGAGAAAGTAACTAAAAGATAATACAATAAAAGAAAGTACAAGGATAGATAATACCAGCTGTAAAGACATAGCTTCCCCCAAACCAGCTGCAAAATGGGGAGCGTAGTGACCAGCTGTCACTACTGTTCATCATCACCATCATCATCATCATCATCATCATCATCATCATCATCATCATCATCCCTCTGAGCAACACCAGAAGAATATGCCCGAAATGGCTCACCAAAACCACCAACCGGAGCATCCGGTCGGATAGGAGTATACCACTAACGACCTAGGCAACCATAGTCGTGGTTGAACTCCTGGGAAAACTGCTGACGAGTCACCCCATAATTATCGAATACACCACTCTCGTCACCCGGACCTCGGTAGTAGCTCGGCGGAGTCCATCCAGCAGTAGCATTCAGATTCGTCCGCATAAGGTTCTCCCAAAGCCCCCTCATCACCAAGTCATTGTTAATGCCTTGGTAAATCCTAATCTCCCTCTCCAAAGCCGGATCATAGGTAAAAGAAGGTGGAGGGTAAGGGTACAGAGTCGGGATCGGTGCGAGGTGGGGAGTCGGGGTGGTGGTGGTCTGAGCAGAGGAAGAAGGGGCGATCCGCCGACGAGGTCGACGGGTCTCGGTCAAGGTAAAAATAAGCTCAGGTGGAACCACATAAGAACGAGGGGGAGGGGGAGGTCCAGTCTCAGGATCATGGGTAGGCAACCGCTGCGTAGAAGGTAGACGGTTACCGGTGTCGGGAAGAGCTATCCACTGGGACCCCCGGACTCGCCACTAAAATTGAGCGTTACCTAACGCATTAATCCAGCAAAGGGTATGGCGCAAGTACTCCTCGTCGACCCTAGGGGCATGAATCGGGATCATTGGTGTGTACCGACGGTCTCCCCCAAACCCAGCAAGTCGCCTAGCCAACCTAGTGACTAAAGCACCACAATCTAAAGAATGTTGGGTAGGGGAATTGACTCTTCAGAAAGCATAACACACCAAAACGACCGGGTGGAAATGAAAAACATTCTCATGTTGGGGGTTGAGGGTAGATGCAAGTAATAAAACCTCATGAGAA
Organism: Heliosperma pusillum; assembly: GCA_022085475.1. Taxonomy (NCBI): domain Eukaryota; kingdom Viridiplantae; phylum Streptophyta; class Magnoliopsida; order Caryophyllales; family Caryophyllaceae; genus Heliosperma; species Heliosperma pusillum. Next base: position 4,656 of record JAIUZE010002248.1, on the reverse strand, counting down.
TTCAATTTACTAAGATCCTTCCTAGCAAACAGAATAAGGCTAAATAAACGCAAAAACAACCTTAAACAAGGATGTTGCACATCATTGATAGCCATTGCGTTGACACGCGGCTCAGGAAGACCAGTAAAAAGAGAAAAATAATCAACGGCTTGAAAGCCGGAAGGAATAGCAACAAAAGCATCATCATTACAAAGAGAAGCACCCAAATGATTAGCTAATTCAGCATATGACAACACAAAATCCCTATTGAGCAACCGAAAAGACACACGCCTATTTGCCTCGTCCCAATCGAAGGAACTAAAGAATTCAAGTGTCAGTGGTCGATAGGAAAGTTCATTGAGGGAATATAACCCACCAAACCCAATTGGGTCAAATATATCAAAAATAGCATTACCAAAACCGAGGGCACCGAGAATGGTGGGGTACACACACCAAGTAGGGTCCATAGGACGACCCATAAGCGTAGCAAAGTGATCATGTTGGTCATGTGTGCTAAAAACGATCCATAGGTAAGTGGGGTTACTAGGAATCGCTTCTATTTGAGGTTGTCGAATTAGACGGGGTTCCCTACGTCGCTTGTTATTTCCTACTTGTCTAGACATTATGAATTGAAGCAAATAAGGTACACAAACACCACAATGTGCTCAAAAAGACAGATTATCAAACCCTAATTCGAAATAATCAAATTGGAATCTAAAACGCAAGTAAGACGGAGCAATTAGTAATGCAAGAGTGCTTAATTACTAAAGAACGAAACAAGGAAGCAACAAACAATGAATTAAAAGCACAAAATTGAAGAATAAGAAGCAAACCCTAGATTCACGTTTTGGGCAAAATAAGGGAGCAAAAACACCAATTTCTTCACAAAATGAACTTAAAACAAGTGGAATGATGATTGTTGATGCTAGTATGATGATTAATTGATGATTTGAATGTGTTTGAATGAGTAAATTTAGAGAACAAGGGTGAGGGAGAGAACAAAAGACGCGAAAGAATGAAGAAGAATGAAAAAGAATTGGGGAAAACTGACTTTTGTGCTTCGGGACCGGTCGGACCGGCTCGACTCGATCGAGCAAGTCAGGCTGCTCGATCGAGCAACCTAAAAATTCCAGTTTTTTTAGTCTTGCTCGATTCTCGGATATATTGTGTGTATGTAAAACTCGATCGAGCAAGTGATGCTGCTCGATCGAGCAACCCTCAAAATTCCAAGTTTTTCTCGTTTTCTTATTTTTGTTCTTTCTTTCGTTTCGTTCTTAAGGCGACTTCCAATTTTATTACCTGCAAGCACTCAATAATATTGTTAGATCGCTCTCTCACCGCACTCAATAAAGCATAACTATATTAACTATCCAAACTAAATCTAATTAAACTATAACATTAATAACTAAGCTAATTGAAATAAAACTTACAAATGAAGTACAATTAAACACCGGGTTGCCTCCCGGGTAGCGCTGTTTTATATCGGTCCCGCACGACCGTGTTACCTCAATGTCATGGTGATTTATCAAGAGTGAAAAGGTCGACGGCCTCTATCACTCCTATAAATGCTCCATCATAATAGATCTTCAAGCGTTGACCATTGACTTTGAAAATTTCACCCTTGTCGGTTTGTAGTGTAACCGACCCAAATTTGTTCACCTCGGTAACTGTGAACGGTCCCGACCATCTGGACTTGAGTTTACCTGGAAACAAACACAAACGGGAGTTAAATAATAATACTTTATCACCAATTTTAAATTCCCGCTGCAGGATATGGTTGTCGTGCCACTTCTTTGTCTTCTCCTTGTAAACCCGAGCACTATCATAGGCATGCAATCGAAACTCATCGAGCTCGTTCAATTGCATAAGTCATTTCTCACCCGCCAGTGAGGAATCCATATTAAACTCTTTAATGGCCCACATAGCCTTATACTCAAGTTCTACCGGTAAATGACATGTCTTTCCAAAGACTAACCGGTATGGAGAAGCACCGATTGGAGTCATAAAAGCAGTTCTGTAAGCCCATAAGGTGTCATCGAGCTTACGACTCCAATCCTTCCTGGATTTACTCACAACTTTCTCAAGGATAGACTTAATCTCCCTATTAGAAACCTCCACCTGGCCACTTGTCTGCGGATGATAACTTAACCCCCGACGATGTGTAACGCAATATTTCCTCAATAAAGTGTTAAGATGGCGTTCATTGAAATGCTTCCCTCCATCACTAATGAGAGCACAAGGGACCCCAAATCGTGGGAATATGATCTTCTGAAACAGTTTAACAACTGCTTTGGCATTGCAAGTGGGAGTGGCAATGGCTTCCATCCATTTGGAGACATAGTCTACTGTTACTAGAATATATTGATTACCATGGGAAGATGGGAATGGCCCTTGGTATTCAATACCCCAAACATTGAATATCTCAACTTCTAAAATACCCGTTTGAGGCATCTCATGCCTGTGCGAAATACTGCCCGTCCGTTGATATGCGTCACAAGAACGGACAAATGTAGTAGCATCCTTGAGAATAGTCGGCCAATAAAAACCCGACTGCATAACCTTAGCAAATGTCCTCGAGGGACCATGATTACCGCCATATGAAGAAGAGTGACAATGAGAAAGGATGACATGTACCTCACCCTCGGGAATACATCGTCGATAAATGCCGTCGGCACACTCCCGGAATAGATAAGGATCGTCCCAAAAATACCTCTTGACATCGTGTTGAAACCTCTTCTTTTGCTGATAAGATTGACCCGGAGGCATAATTCCCTCAACCAAAAAGTTGGCATAATCGGCAAACCACGGAGTCTCCATGGTAATGGCAAGGAGATGATCATCAGAAAACGAATCATCAATGGGGATGGAATCTCCCCCTTCAAACCTTAAACGAGACAAATGGTCAGCAACCGCATTCTCTACACCTGACTTATCCCGGATCTTCAAATCAAATTCTTGTAACAACAAGATCCAACGAGTAAGCAGAGGTTTGACTTCCTTCTTAGCTAACAAATACTTAAGGGTTACATGGTCAGTGTAGACTATCACCTTAGAACCCACAAGATAGGCTCTAAACTTATCTAAAGCAAAGACAACCGCAAGTAACTCTTTTTCAGCGGTAGCATAGTTAACTTGCGCATCATCCAATGTCTTACAAGCATAGTAAACTGCATGTAGCACCTTATTCTTCCTTTGCCCCAAAACAGCCCCAACTGCATAGTCACTGGCATCACACATTATCTCAAACGGCAAATTCCAATCAGGAGACTGGATAATAGGAGCTGAGATTGGAGCTTGTTTAATCATGTTAAAAGACTTAACACACTCATCAGTAAACACAAACGAGGCATCCTTATGGAGAAGCTTAGTCAATAGTTGAGCAATCTTTGAAAAATCCTTAATAAAACGGCGATAGAACCCCGCATGACCAAGGAAACTTCTAACACTTTTAACATTTACCGGGTACGGTAATTGCTCAACCACTTCTACTTTAGCCTTATCCACTTGGATGCCTCGTCCAGACACCAAATGACCAAGTACCACCCCTTCAATTACCATGAAGTGGCACTTTTCCCAGTTCAACACAAGATTACTTTTCTCACAACGTTGTAAGACTTTAGTCAGATTAGCTAAACAACTATCAAAATCGGTCCCATAAACACTGAAGTCATCCATAAAGACCTCCATAATAGAATCGATATAATCAAAAAAAATAGCCATCATACAATGTTGAAAGATGGTGGGGCATTACATAACCCAAAAGGCATTCATCGGTAAGCAAAGACACCATAAGGGCATGTGAAGGTAGTCTTTTCCTGATCGTCAGGATGAATGGGAATTTGAAAGAATCCCGAGTAGCCGTCTAGATAGCAAAAATATTTATGACACGCTAGACGCTCTAACATTTGGTCAATATAGGGAAGAGGAAAGTGGTCTTTCCTAGTAGCTACATTGAGCCTCCTATAATCAATACACATCCTCCACCCTGTCACTAGTCCAGTAGATATGAGCTCGTTTTTCTCATTAGTGACGACCGTAGTCCCTCCCTTCTTAGGGACTACCTGAACAGGACTGACCCACTTTGAGTCAGAAATAGCATATATGATCCCTGCATCTAACAATTTCTGCACCTCTTTTCTAACTACCTCTTGCATAGTGGGGTTCAAACGACGCTGACTCTGCCTACAAGGTTTATGGTCTTCTTCTAAGTGGATACGGTGCATACAAAAGTCAGAACTAATACCTTGTAAATCGCCAATGCTATTACTGTGGGAAAATATCTGTATACTTCCCTTTAAATCATACAGGATTATAATGAAATTAAGATTATATGATTAATAGTCATAAACGAAAATGCATAAAAACGAGATATTAGAAATAACCTTTAGTCCTTGCTTTAAAGGCCTAAGAACAATATCAAAATAATGATATCTCCTAATCGTAGCACCCAAGATAGAATGAGAAATGCCCTTTAATTTGCTAGAATATTTTTGTCAAAACTTACTGTTAACTTTTTGACCTTGTGATGTGAAGAGATGGAGGCACAAGTGAGAAATGAATTAGGGTTAGAATTTTTTTCCTCACTACCCTCTTGTCTCACGGCTCCAATAGGGTTTTTATGAGGAGATTTTTCTCCTCAAAATAACTACCCATTGACCGAAAATTCCAGAGTGAATC
>JAIUZE010002247.1:0-19336 GCA_022085475.1 Heliosperma pusillum | reverse complement strand
ACAATTTCATTATGAAAAGCTCTTTCATATGAGTATACATATCATATTATTTAATTTTATATAGAGAGATATATTGAAAAAAGAAGCGAGTGTCTCGAAATGTGAGAAAGTCATATATAAAAAAAATAGATGGAGTATTTTGGAAGAGAACAGCAATATCTTAAACCAATGGAACTAAAGTATGATTACAAACTAGGGAGGTGGATCAGGAGACAGAGTACTACAAGGATATTAAATCCGAAGAATACAAGTTGAATACGAACGCCAGAACAAAGACCCGATAAAACAACAAAGACTCGGTTTGTAGAACACTTCTCAAATGAAATCTCCACGACGGGAAAGGCTTTCAATTGTTCCCTACACTCCAAAACAATATTAGCAAAAGGCCCACTTGCGGTCGAATTCCCAACAATAGCAGTAACGGCAAGCAAAAAATCTGAACTAATAATATATAAAGTTCCCAAGGGTACTTGTAGCACAGACAAGAACTTCCTTAGTTACAAGGAGCTCTAAATCGAAATAAAGGGGTTTTGGGCAAAACATCTAGAGGACCAAGCACAAATCCACACGCTTGACGAAGAACGAGAGACACGCACAAGGCTAGCAAAGGAATATGCAAGACATAAAGCCGCGTCAACATTGACCTTAGACCAGTTACACGAAGGACGGGCCCAACGGTTCAGGTAAAGGATTAAAGGAGGATCGGTGTTATTATTCGGATTGTGGGCACGTTGTTGGTAAAGCAAAGTGGTTGGATGATACATGAGGGGAATGATATGGTCAGCAACACGGTTTCCAAAACCATGTTGGTATCAGAGTTTCGACTCTAGATTTCCTTAAATTCGGAAGATCCGATCCTATCTGAGCAAGAAGATGGAACATTATCGAGATGAAGTTTATCAAGAAGTTTCTAGTTATACAAAGCTTTTAGAGTGTTCAATATTTTCTGAACACATACATGTGGAAGGTAGTTCTTCTTAAAATTTTGATTTGCCACCAATATATGATGATTATGGTGATGATGAGACCCTGGATGTTGTTGGCCTGAAAGTTAAATATCCTATGAAGGTGTACGTGATTGATTTTTAAGAAGAGGAGCGCTATCATTTTCCAACTTCAAAGTGCATTGATGAGAAGTTATGTGGACATACTTTTGGTAATAATTATATCATGAACTACGGTGACATTGTTGGTTCATTAAATCACAAGAAAGGATGGCTTGAGCACAAGATGATTTTGCTTATGATGCTTGTTGCAACTACAAGTCAAAGAAGATGGATAAGCATGAAAACTATAATGAAGATGGTGATTTAAATGATGAATCAAATGTGTGCTCAAATAAGTTCTTGTTCGTCTTAGGTGTTTTTCCTAATTACAAGTTTCCTAGATTTATATTTGATCCCGGTGAACATGAAGAGGAACTATGTAATTCAATATTTTGAAGGTCCAAGAATCGGAACGATTCTTTTTTTAAGAAGGGGAGAATGATACATGAGGGGAATGGTCAGCAACACGGTTTCCAAAACCGTGTGATAACGTGTGTTGTTCTTAGTTTCCTAAATTCGTATTTTCCTAATTTGAATGAGATAGTGTGATGATCTTATTTCCTAATAAGGTCGTGTTCACATTATTTCCTAATTACTAGCTAGTTAGTTTATGTTAATTAGTAGTAGTGGTATAAATAAGGAGTCTTGTTATCAGTTTATAATATACAATTGAGTTGAGATTATATCTTATTGTTTTAGGACAAACCCTTTTCTTAAACTTGCGAGTTATTTGAATTATTCTTTCTTGCGAGGTTGAATTTGTGTTATCACTACAAGAATCAGCCCTTGCTCCGACCGCACATTCCGACCGCTATTCAAAACGGTCGGTAATAAGATATAGCGACCGACAACGGTCGGTAAAGTAAATATCGGTCGCTAACAATACCGACCGAATTACAATCGGTCGGTAAAAGGATAAAACGGTCGGTGAAGGTGAATAATACCGACCGATTGGCCGAAATTACCGACCGAATAGCCAATCGGTCGGTAAAAACACTGATATGTAAAAAACAAATCCGACCATCCCTCATTCTATTATCACTTACCCATTCTCACTCTAACCCGACGACCCCAAAGACGACACGCCTATACCCGACGACCACCTACTTCCCACCGCCGACCACCGCCGCTCACCTGCCGTCCGACCACCGCCGACGCCGCCATTCCCTCCTTTCTCAACAACCACCTTCTCTCTTCTAGTTATTTAATAAAGGTATGATTTTCTCTTAATTTTTGTGTTTATAGTTGTTTTAATTGTGTTTATGTTTGTTTTTACCCTTAATTTTATGTTAAGATTTGATTAGTTATTGTTATTTGAATATAATTTAGAGTTGTTTAAGTTAGGGTTAAGATTTGGTTGAATTGGGGGTTTTTTAATTATTTGCAATTATGTTAGTATATGTAATTGTTAGTGTATGTTAGTGTTAGTGTTAGTATATGGTTAGTGTTAATTGGGGGTTTTTGATAATGGTTAGTGTTAGTGTTGTTAGTATATGTAATTGTTAGTATGTAATTGTTAGTATGTAATTGTTAGTGTATGTTAGTATATGTAATTGTTAGTATGTAATTGTTAGTGTATTGGGGGTTAAATTGGGGGTTTGTTAATATGTTAGTGTATGTAATTGTTTATATGTTAGTATATGTAATTGTTAGTATGTTCAAGATGTTAGTAGTAGAAATATGTGGTTAGTAGTAGATAGTATTCATGTTGTTAGTAGTAGATATATGTTGGAGTTTGGTTGTGAAATTGAATGTTGGTTAAATTTTTGTAGTTAGAAATTTTATGTTGGTAGTATAATTTGATTAGTTGGTTAAAATTCGTAATACGAATTAGTATTTAGAATGCCTATTTAGTAAGAATGTAGATTGTCTCAATTAGTTGTTGGATTGCCTAATTATGTTATATTTATGTATTTATATAGATTTGTAATGAAGAGGGTTGAACGAGAATGGATGTATGAAAGGGTTGATGCTAGGAAGATGGTTAAGTATGAGTTTGAATGTGGGGTGAATAGTTTTCTTGAATATGTTAAAAGTCGAGATGAATTTAGGAATTCACAACTAATTAGATGTCCATGTGTAAAGTGCAAAAATTTGAAATACTTGAGTGAATTCGTGGTACAAGAACACCTTATTAGTAAAGGTTTTACGGGAAATTATTATGATTGGGTGTGTCATGGTGCGCCTTACTCCTTGAAAATACCAAACAATGTACCAAACACTACTCAATCTCCCATAAGAGGACCATATCGAGAGATGGTAATAGATGCCTTAGGTGACCGTGCATTAGAACATATGGAGGAACCCCCTATCGGTGAAGAGGAAACTCCACACCCTCAGTTGAAGAGTTTTTTTTGATATGTTAGATGCGGCGGAGAGACCTTTATATGAGGGGAGCGATGTGTCGGTGTTACAAGCAGCTGCAAGGGTTGTTAACATAAAATGTGAGCACAACTTATCGCACAAATGTGTAGATAAGATTGCTTCCTTGATTGAGGATGTTATACCTCGGGAAAATGTGATGACCCGCACCTATTATAACACCAAAAAATTGCTCAAAGCTCTTCAACTACCCTATCAAAAAATTCATTGTTGTAAGGACGGGTGTATGCTCTTTTGGAAAGAATATGTGTCGCTTGATAAATGTAAGAAATGTGGCAAAGATAGGTACAAGCCAACACCATCAAGTGGGAGGAAAATACCTGAAAAAGTCCTATTCTACCTTCCTATAGGTCCAAGATTACAACGGCTTTATGCTACTAGAAATATTGCGGAGGCTATGAGATGGCATGAAGAAAACCCTCGTGTACAAGGGACATTTGCCCACCCAAGCGATATTGAGGCTTGGAAGCATTTGGACAAAATGTTCACGGAATTTGCTAGTGAGCCTCGAAATGTTAGACTTGGGTTGTGCACAGATGGTTTTACACCGTACGGCCAATTTGGGAAAAAGTATTCATGTTGGCCTGTAATTCTCACTCCTTACAATCTACCACCATGGTTGTGCATGAAAAATCCATTTATGTTCCTTTCATTGATTGTTCCGGGGCCGGATAATCCTAAAAGTCACATAGATGTCTTCTTACAACCTCTTATCGAAGAGTTGAAAGAGTTGTGGGAGGTTGGTGTACCCGCTTTCGATGTGTCCAAGAAACAAAATTTTCAACTCAAAGCCGCTCTTTTATGGACAATCCATGACTTTCCAGCTTACGGCATGCTTTCCGGTTGGGCCACGGCCGGCTTCCTTGCATGTCCTTATTGTATGGAAGAATCAAAGGCATTTTATCTTCCTATGGGTCATAAGGTGTCTTGGTTTGATTGTCACCGACAATGCTTATCGCCTAACCACGGATTTCGGTATAACAAAACCTCATTTCTCAAGAATATATTACAAAAAAATGACACCCCTCCTCTATTCCTAGACGGTTTTGAAATTTGGGAGAAGATTCGTGATTATCCTACAAGTATTGAGCTCACAAAGAGTGAATTGAATAAGTTTAAAGACAATAAATTAGGTTGGTCTAAGAGAAGTATATTCTGGGATTTGCCTTATTGGAAACATTTGTTAATACGACACAATTTGGATGTTATGCATATTGAAAAGAACTTCTTTGAGCAATTGATTCATACGGTCATGAATAATAAGAATAAAACTTGCGACAATGAAAAATCAAGGGAAGACGTTAAACTATTATGCAAAAGACCACACTTACACATTAAGGAAAATGGAGTTAAGCAAAAAGCCCCATTTGCACTTGATAAGGCTAAAAAAAAAGTGTTATGTGAGTGGATTTGTAACTTGAGGTTTCCAGATGGATATGCATCCGACTTGAGTAGGTGTGTTGATCGACATGATCATATCCTTCATGGGTTAAAGAGTCATGATTGTCACGTTTTCATGGAAAGATTACTACCTGTGGCTTTGAAGCACTTATTGCCGAAAGATGTGTGGAGTGCAATAACTGAAATAAGTCTATTCTTTCGTGATTTGTGTGCCCCGACCCTCAAACTTGAAAACATTGAAAATCTAGAGAGCAACATTGCCGAAATACTTTGCAAGTTGGAGAAAATATTTCCGCCATCATTTTTCAACTCAATGGAACACTTACCTATACATTTGCCTTATGAAGCAAGGGTTGGAGGGCCAGTACAATATAGGTGGATGTATCCTTTTGAGAGGTAAATTACATACGTACTTATTCAAATGTAATAAAAAATTAAATAAAATATTTTGAATATTCAACTAACATTATTATACAATGTAGGTTTTTAAATCACTTGAAACAAAAAGTTGGTAATAAAGCAAGAGGCGAAGGGTCTATCTGCAACGCTTTCTTAGTGGAAGAAATATCAAATTTTTGTTCCCAATATTTTGAAGACCATATCGACACAAAGGGTAAAGATTTAGATTTTGGAACAAAAGATGAAACGGAGTCTTCCTTACCTGAGCTATTCCAAAAACATGGAGCTCAACCATTGACAACAGGAAAAATAAGATATTTGGATGGAGATGAATATGAACGTGCTCATCTTTACGCCTTATCGAATTGTGAACGATTAGAAAAATATGAGAGGTATGTGAATTTTTTACACTTTGGCAATAAAATAATTAAAGTGGTAGATTATTCATATTATAATAACAATTGTTAAATGATAGGTTATTCGAAGCTTTCATCCGTGAGCAACATCCAAATATTGATATAGATGAGGTTTGGACTTCATACGAAAAGCTATACCCAAATTGGTTTAAAGAACATGTAAGTTTCATTTACAAACATGTAACAAATATATATACAACCTAATCTTAAGTCAATATATATGGGTAGTTAATAAGACTAATTTTAAACTAGGTACTTCAAGAAGATATCAAGGATGATTTGTTGGTGGCCATGTCAAGGGGTCCTTGTAAAGAAGTACAATCTTGGCAGAAATATTCGATAAATGGCTTTAATTTTCACACAATGAAATATGGGAAAAATAAAGCAAGTATGAATTATGGTGTTTGTGTTAACGGTGTTGGTGGAGATGACTATTATGGTACCCTAGAAGAGATTATTGAGTTGAGGGATTGTGGTGACAAAATGGCGTATAATGCAATCTTGTTTAAATGTTGTTGGATGGATAATTCTTCAATCGGCACAATTGTACATGACACGTATAAACTTGTTGAAGTAAATCATAAGAGAAAGTATTTAAAATACGACCTTTTTGTGCTTGCACATCAAGTTAATCAAGTTTATTACACTTCTTATCCAAGCACAAAGAAAGATAGAGATAATTGGTGGGCGGTGTTTAAAAGTAAAGCGAGATCACAATTTGATGCACCGGTTGACACAACCGTATTTCAAGAAGAAATGACGACACCTCTTAATTTATCTTCCATTGTGGAAGATGAAGTCTTACAAGGTTTAATTGAAGGAGATGATGAGGAAGAAGATGAGGTGGTGGAGGTTCGTAGATTTGGAAGAGGAAATGAAGACTTATATGAAGTTGATTTTATAAATGATGATGAAGATGAGGATGAAGATGAAGATGAGGAGGAGAAGAAGGAGGAGGAGGAGGAGGAGGAGGAGGATGAAGATGAAGATGAAGATGAAGATGACGATGAGTAAAAGACTAGTTGTGTAATATTAAGTATATGTTATGTAATAAGTACATTATAATTAGTAATGTTTTATGTGTCATCAATTATCAAACTCCTTTGTTTATTTGACAACAATGTTTAATTGCTAACATTAACTTGTGTATATTTAGTTTTGTTTAAGATGTCAGGAGATCATGGACGGGGACGGGGACGAGAACGAGGACGACCACGAGAACAAGGTATAGTATTTAGGGACCCGGTGATAGAAGAGGGGGAGACGAGCGACGAAGAGAACAACAATGAGCAGGGGCAGACATCAAACGAAAGTACAACCCCTGCGACATCGAGAGAGTTACCTATTGATATAGAGCCGGGGTTATTATGGTACAATTTCTTATTTATAATATATGTTCTAATAAATTACACGTATAAACATGTTACATATCATTTTCTAATATAAATATTGATATAGGTTTGACGATAGCCAAGTGGTCCGAAGAGTTAGCCGGTCTTTCAAAAACAACTACGATGTCCCTTACTTGAGCTGGAAAGAGGCTCCAAAAAGTAAAAGGGATGCGTGGTTTGCTAATTTTCGGGGATTTATATATATAAACTTTTACTTTATTAATTTATATGTGTGTTTGTTTTTATAAGTGTTGTTGTTTTTATGTGTAGACATTGTGCAATTGGGATTCTAAGCATGAGGATGAGTGTAGGAAGCAATACAATGAGACGTGTAGAAAGCGTTTAAAAGACGCCATGTATGATGCCGGCCAGATGATAAGAGGTAAGAATCCGGTTGGCCCGGGTTGGATGCTTCCTAATGTTTTCAAAGAATTAATCGAGAAGCGGAAGAATAAGGCGTTTATGAAGAGATCGAAACAAGCTTCCATCAACAAGAAAGGCGGCGAAGATGGCCCTACTACACATCACTACGGGTCAATCAAAGCTGTTAAACATGCTGCTAAGATGGTAAATAATTTGAACTTATTTAAGTATTTGAAATTGATTATTTACTTTGTTAGTGTAATGTTAGTATAAAGTTAGTATTTGTAATTTGAAGTTAATGTTTGATTTGGTTTTATTAAAGGCGCAAGATAAGGGGGGTGTAGCCTCTAATGCAGTGGAGCTATTTCTTGATAGCCATATGAGAATGGTTGATGGTGAGGAGCAATGGAGTCATCCAACTGCCCGAGCTAGATATGTAAGTATTATTACATTCGAAATTTCATTTTTACATTTGTGTTAGGACTTCCGATAGACGCTTTTTTATTTTCTAAGGACGATAGATGAGTTATTTACAACTTTCTTTTTGACAATGTAGCAAAATTTTCAAAGGATGATCGCCGAGCTTACGGAGCAAGGACTTCCGATTGACGTTAACAAGGTTTGGTACGATTCGGTGGATGGATACAAGAAGGGCCAAGTCTTTGGTTTAGGGACCGCCGCCTCACTATATTACACTCCCCCGGCGTCATCATCGACAGGTAAATCTTCCGCCTCCCAACAATATATCCCGGGTGTTCTAACTCAATCAATTCAAGCACGTGAGAGGGAAGTCGAAGAGTTTAGGAAGTATAGAGAGGAGATGCAACAAAGGGATGAACTTTACGTGAAAAATCAAGAAGAACTAAGGCAGCAAACCACGGCAAGTCAAGCCGCTACTATGCGTGAACGGGAAGAAACAAGGCGCCAAATTGAGGCCTTAGCCAAACTGCTTGAATCCCAAACCCAATACCGATGCAACAATAACATATTTGATTTACCGACTAACCCAAATAACGATAACCCCGGTGGAGGCGGAAGTGGTTTTCAAGTGTAAGGTACTTGGTTGTGTAAGACAGGGTTAATTGTAATGTAAACTTTAGTAGTTTGTTGTATATATAAGACATGGTTATGCTAGTTAATGTAAACTTTAGTAGTTTTTAATGTAAACTTTAGTAGTTGTAAGACTTGTAATGTAAACTTTAGTAGTTTCTAATTTGAAAGACGGTTTCTGGTTTCAAAAAATTGTGTACGAACGCGTTTGTATATATTTTGAAAAATTTGCAGGAAATATAGCAAATGGGGGAAAATAAGAAGCAAAATCACCCCAAATCGTTCACAATGAATACCGACCGACTCATACAATTTACCGACCGACTCAACCATTTACCGACCGAATACATACAAATACCGACCGATTGCCGTCTAAATAGTTTCTGATTATTTTTGGTCCAAAAATGGTACCGACCGATCTACCCTTATACCGACCGACTGTCGGTCGGTAATTACCGACCGAATTGTGTTTTACCGACCGATTTCACCTTTTTATTGACCTAGTCAATGTGTTTTGGCACCGACGGATATTCTGTCTACCGACTGATTGTCGGTCGGTATGTTTCCGACCAATTTGAAATCGGTCGGTATGAAACATTTACCGACCACAATTACCGACCGATTTTATTCGGACGCCACAGAAGGAAAAACGGTCGGTAACAAGTTATTACCGACCGATTTGCACTATTAGCGACCGCTAAAAACGGTCGGTACTGAACCTGATTCTTGTAGTGTATCTTGATATCTTGCGAGGTTGAGAGTTCATCTATAAGTGATGAACATTTATTTTGTCATACTTCTTCCCTCTTATCTTTGCATTTTTACCCGTCTTTGCACGGTTTTGTGTGCCCTTTGTTTAAATTTTGTGTCCCAAATTCCCGTTCTATTATTTTGTATTTCACCTTGTAGGATTTGGGAGGGAAATGAGGAAACAAATCCAAGCGAAGCAATTTTTGGACAAAGATAGAAAAGGTGAAGAGGGAAAGTTAAGAAGAGTACTCCCAATATGTAGGCAGGCAGCCAATCAGCTGGCAGGATTCGAATTTAACAATAAAGATAACGATATTTAACACATGCGGTTAACGATTCGAATTATCTGTTTAGTCTCTTCTTAATCCTAATAACGATGAAAGGCATACAAATTATTAAGGTAATGTTTGCTACTTTAGTCTAGATTAATTGAACAATTACGGATTCAATATCTAAAATTGCAAAAGATTAATGAAATCACTCACTAATTGATCAGATTAGTAAGAGAAACAATAATCGTAAAATAAGAGCAAAAGACATAAACAGTACTTGAGAAATAAAGAGAGAAAGAACAATCTTACAATTAATTAGTCAATATATAGTCTCAATATATCGATCTAAGAGAGAAAGGACTAGTTCCTCATAATTTTTTAAGGAAAAGAGTAATTAGGGTTATAGAGAGTTTTTCCCCAAATTACAATTATTGAATATGCAATATATTAAGATGATTGATAATAGGTAAGTCCTAATAGTATTACCCTCCTAATTTAATAATAATATTAATACTAATAACATAATAACATAGTAACAATAGAACAAAACTAACACATAACCTAAACAACAACTTCCGCGATCTGGGCGACTATCCAAGCCTTTGGCGACTCGCCCGCGGCTAGCTTAGATGGTGGGCTACTCTCATGTGGCTCGCCCAACGCTCCTGTTTTGTGTGCGCTCTTCTATGGCTCGTCTAACGCTCGTCTAGTGCTCGCCCATGCTTCTTGGATTCTCCTAATTTAATAAAACTCTACCATCATCCCGATTTTCTCTAACTTTCAAACTCGGGATTGAGCTTCGACTTCATCAAACTTCCGACTTCTAAACTCGGTTTCTACCTTGACTTTTCCATATTCGGGATAACTCGGTAGACACTACAAGAATGTATGTCATTAGCGACCGAAAAAAGTAGTCGGTAACACGAAAAATCGGTCGGTAAACTAATTTACCGACCGAATTTACAAAAATAACGACCAAATTTTTCGGTTGGTAATAATGGTCGGTAATTGTAAATTACCGACCGATTTTGTGGTCGCTAAAATTAGCGACTGATTAGTTTGGTCGGTAGTGTTTTTCTTTGGTCGGTAATTTACCTACCGAAAATCGGTCGGTAAGTAAAAAAATTTGGTCGGTAAACTTACCTACCGATATATCGGTCGGTAAATAGAAATATTCGGTCGGTAATGTTTTTGCCTTGGTCGGTAAATTGTTAAAATCAGTCGGTATTTTTGTTGTTTGGTCGGCAGTTATGTGCTTGGGCAGCTTATTTTGAGCCTAATATACAATAAATTTTTGGTTTTCACCATATGCGCTTATTATCTTATCTTTAATATAAAATCTGGTAGAAGCAATACATTATTTGCAAAACTTAAAGATACACCATGAGAATATGAGTTCCAAACATTAATTGTATAAATTCAAAACCATTAATTGTATAAATTCTTGATCCAAATAATAATACCATTCATCCAAACACAGGTTTGTCAAGTGCATACACATCTAATCCCAAGTTCTACTTGAAATCCTACTCCTACTCTAACAAGACACCACCGTCGTCAAAACAAGTTCTCCTCGTAGTACGTCTTTTCCTTGTTCTTTGTACTCACGTTGCATTTCTTCATAATCGACCTGAAATAGACATATCAAAGTTTAATATACTAATTACTCTTACATGTCATTCATGTAGTAATTATAGTGAGATGCTTCAATAAATTGTAATAAGGGTTGTGATGTGGGAGCATAAGGCTTGTAAAGAGAGGCAAACAAGGCAGAAGTTAGATAGAAGAGGGAGAAGCAGAACAAACTAATCCAATTGGGTTTCAACACTTACTAAATAAAACACAAAGCTTCTAGGATTGAAAACACTAGAACCTTTGCCTGCATACATTCCTAAATTTAGTAGCGGATAAGAGGTTTGATTTTAACGTCCTAATTTTTTAGAAGCCATATAATATAGGTCAATCGAGTAAATGATTCATGAGATCAGGCTTGCATTTACGTTTGCACGTTTTACCCCTATCAACATAAAGTATGAAGTTTATCTCTACAGTATTACTCCTCTACAGTATTACTCCACGTATTATTATGATTATCTATATCACGGCATAGTTATTGTATTCTAAAGTCAGCTTTAAAGTACCAACCAAAACAAGTAAATGGAGTACATGTAATTGCACATTTAAATCTATAATGTAAATTAAAAAGTAGACATACCTCGTTGGTTCTGACAGTCACTCTAGTCACTTCAGTAATTCAGCAATAAACATTCAGAAGAAAAAAATGAAGTCAAGTCAAGTTTGACTAAAGAATTGAGGCACCTACAAAGGAGCTTGTCTGTCTTGACGGTTCCACATGAAAGAATGTCACAACCTCCAAATGAAGCTCAATTAGCATAAATAATAAATGTCGTTTTGGTTTAAAGCGATATAAACAACAAAACAGAATATATGAACAAGGCAACTGATGTTTGTTAAGCTTCGAGTTACCAAAAACTAGTTCGGAATAATAAATAAGCCACATATGGACATACTTACAAGGTAGAATTTTTCACCCAAGTAGATTTGATAAACTATGTACCCTATTCCCCTTCTCTTTGTTCTACTCTTCTTCTTAGCTTCTTAGCCTGAAAAAAAACAAGAATGAAATGTGTGAAACTGAAATCATAGCATCAATAACCCATTAACTAGAAACCAATTCTAACGAATTCTTGTAAATGTCACTTGTTGATCCTCTTTATCTCTTCTTCCCTTGCCCCCTACAATATTGTCCATCTAGATTATCGGTTTAAAATAACAAACATAATGGTCACGCTGTCACGGTTCCAAGATTGGATAAATCGATTTCCATATCCATTCTCTCAACATCCAAAGCATAGTTGTTATAGTGATGCAATTCAGTATAACATAAAAAGATTGGTCAGAGTATTAGAATCTAAAGATAGCTATTATTTTAGTTTAAAAACCAATCAAAAGGTAGATACACTGTAAAACAAACATACTCTATAACAAATTAAACAATAAATTTAACCACAAATAGAATTACCCATGAAACCCCAAATATTGCAAACCCTAACTTGCTTCAACCTTAACTTTGCATCAAATAATCAAATACCGAATATTGTAATAGGTAAAAAAGTATAATTGAAATAAACAAAACTATTTTAAAGCTTAAACAGTAACAATCAATAATATTTGAATCAAAGCAATCCAACAATCCAACAAAATATTGCCCAAATTCCGAAAATCCCCAAGTTTTATGAACGCTAACTTACTTAATCTCAATTTTAACATTAAGTAATCAATTATCCAACATTTTAACAACATAAGAAGTGTAATTCATGTATGTAAGACTAATTTAAACCTAAAACAAAAAAAATTAAATTTAACAAAACCTTGGATGTAAAAGAGTATGAGAAGAGGAAGATTGGTGACGGTGGCGTGGCGGCATAGATCTATGACGGCAACAGGAAGACGAAAAGAGAAAGACAGCAGTGGAGGAAGGAAGGCGGCGCTGGTTATGGTTGGCAGGCGGTGGTAGCGTCGGTGGGAAAATAAGAAAGAGTGTGTTCTTTTTTTTTTTCTGGAAGGAACGAATAAATGAGGAGGGAGAAAGGAAATGTCTGACTTAATAATTTAATATGCTAGTGTTAGTGAAGTTCGGACGGTAACCAAAGTAAAGAGGTCGGTAATTTTTGGTATACCGACTGAATATTTCATTTTAGCGACCGTATTATTTTCAGTCGGTAATTTACCGTCCACACTATTTTTTACCGACTGATATCGGTCGGTAATGGTTATTACCAACCGATTTTGAGTCGGTCGCTATTTTCCAGTCGGTAAAGAGCGCTTTTCTTGTAGTGAGAATTATACATTAAAAGCATGAAACAAGTGTTAATCATGAACATACACTATGCCACATAAAGTAACGCATTTAGCTCCATGAAAATCACATAATCGACCGTTTTATCATATATCAAACCCGACTTATCATGTTTCCATGACAGAATACCAGTTTCGTTAATAGGTAACTCAGTCGATTAGAGATTAGGTTAATCAATTTGCGACAAATGTTGATGGATTATCGATAGTAGATTTTTCAGGAATGTTAACAGAAAATTGTTCAAAATCATAAAACATTCAATCGATAAATCGAATTGCAAAAAAGTGCAAAAAATTAATTGTGCGGAAGCAATAAACCCTAGTTTTTAGGAATTTTTAAAGACTGATTATAAGAGTGTCGATCACAAGAAATAGCGCAAGAAACGTCAAAGAATTGAAGAAGCACATAAAAAATCTTAAGCGACTTATACCATGTGAGCACCTTAAAGTAAAAATCTTCTAGAGCATAAGAAAACCAGAGGTAAATAGTATATGGAGTTTTATTATAATTAAGTTAGAGAGTACAAAATGAAATTGTAGCTATATATAGAACATGTAAAAAAACAAGTAATAAAGTGTAATTATGTACAACTAACGGTCAAATCACTAGCTTAACTAACGGGAAGATGCTACAGTTACACTCGGTGTATAGAACTTTCTATACACCACCAATAAAACTTGTACATGTGGCAAAACTTATTACTCCATATTTAATTAGAAGGGCAAATTCTGAGAGATTTTATTAGTTTGAATTGGTAAATATAAATCAATAATTATTACCAAATTAATGATAATATCTTATACTAATATAATCTTATCATATCTTATAAATATTCTACGGCATAATTTTTTTGTTATTTTTAATTTAGGGAAAAATTTTGTTAAGTCTTACCAAACTTTAGTTTTTTAATTAGTACAAAAATTTATCATCTTTAATTTTCAAAAAATATTACGTTTTATATTAACCAAATGCTTTTATATATGCACCTTTTAATTAATAATTAATAATAAACATTGTTTATACGATATTTTTTTAAATGCTTTGAGAAGACATATGTACCATTTTAATAGCAGCAGAAGCAATAAAATAGTTGCAGGTCTGATTTTCATAAGTGTTGCAGGAGCCACTATTCGATTTGCTTACGAATGTTGGGGCATTTTTCGAATACTCGGATAATTGAATTGATTTGATATTAATAACATCCATGATTCGAATTTCTTTGCTCTAATACCGTCAACGATCCAATAATTCGATTTGGCTGTTGGCGGGATGATGGCTTAGTGGTGGTGGTGGTAGCGGACTAGCGGTTACGGTGGTGGTAATTGGTTGTACTACTTTGTTGAGGAAAAAAACGTAAAGGAAGAAAGAATAAAAATATTATTTTACCAAATTAGAAAAAAGAAATATGGTATAAAGAATTAATAATAATTTGGGAAAAGTTTCAAAATTGAAATTTAATTTGTTAATTTTGACTCCCAAAAATCCAAAAAAAATGAAAATTGGAAAGAATATATTTTATCCCCCACTATTGCCACGTGTTATAATATTACTCGCAGTGTATAGAAGATTCTATACACTGAGTGTAACCGTAGCTTTTTTGCTTAAGTAACTCACAGTTAACGATGCTAAGTTGAAAAAAAAAAGATGCTAAGCTGACTTGTAATTGGAGATTATATAGGGAAAGATTTTGACAATCTTAGTAAGGAATCATAAAATCTTAGAAATTGTGTATTTCTAGGGCAACCATGTGCTTAAGCCAATAAGCGAGTAAGGTGGCTGGCTCTTGGTTAAATTTAACACAAATTTTCATTTCAAACGGGATAATCCGTCTTATTGCTTTAAATGGGTCAGGCTCTCGGACAAAAAGAGCAGATGGGCAATTAACTTCTAATTGTACGGTTCGTAAGTGCTAGAAACTCAACAATATAATTGACAAATTGATGAGTAATTATTTTATGTTTTCTTATCCAAAATGTTTGGTGGTTACACATATTTATAGAATACAAATATGACATATAACTGACAATCCGAAGGGTTGCATTGCTTCAAACTTCAATTGCCTTGGTTCATGCATTTGGCTCCAATACCCCCCTCAAGTTGGAGCATGTAGATCACAAATGCCCAACTTGTATAGAAGGAACTCAAATTGTTGTTGTCCAAGAGCTTTGGTAAAAATGTCCGCTAACTGTGTCTTAGTGGGTACGTAGGAGAGTTTTAGTAGACCGGCAGTGACGGCATCACGAACGAAATGGCAATCAGCTTCAATATGTTTAGTCCGTTCATGAAACACCGGATTTTGAGCGATGTGTAAGGCCGATTGATTATCACAATGAAGTGGGATGCCATCAGAATGTGGAACGCCCAAGTCACCAAGGAGTTGTTTTAGCCATTTTAGTTCACATGTAACTGCTGCCATGGAGCGGTATTCTGCCTCTGTTGATGAACGAGAGACCGTTGGTTGCTTACGGGTGCGCCAAGACACTGGTGAATTGCCAAGAAAAATTATCCAACCAGTTAAAGAACGTCGTGTACGAGGGCAACTTGCCCAATCAGAGTCACACCAACCTTCCAATTTTAACAGGCCATTGGAACGAAGAAGAATTCCTTGACCCGGATTACGCTTCAAATATTTTACAACGTGCAAAGCTGCCTCCCAATGTTCAGTTCGGGGTTCATGAAGAAATTGAGATAAGATATGTACACTATAAGCAAGATCCGGTCTTGTGACGGACAAGTAAAGCAAACGTCCAATTAACCTTCTGTATGATTCTCCATTTTGAATAATTTGACCTTTAGCAAGGCCTAAGTTGTGATTTTGTTCCATTGGAAAGTTGCTTGGTTTAGCACCTGATAGTCCCGTTTCCTCAATAATTTCTAGTGCATATTTTCTTTGACATAAATATATACCTTCTTTACTCCTTGCAATCTCGAGACCTAAAAAATATTTTAGACATCCCAAATCTTTCATCTTAAAACAATTTCCCAAATAAGCTTTAAAAATCTGAAGTGCCACCTTATTATTTCCTGCAAAGATCAAGTCATCCACGTAAACCAATACATTGAGGTGAATCTCGCCTTTCCGCAATACAAATAAGGTATAATCTGAGTAGGATTGTTTAAAACCATAACGCCTTAATGCGGCTGCAAGTTTCGCAAACCAACACCGTGGGGCTTGTTTCAACCCATACAGTGATTTCTTCAACCGACATACTAAATTGGGGTTATTATTGTTGAATCCAGGAGGTACTTTCATGTATACTTCTTCATCTAGGTCGCCATGGAGGAAGGCGTTGTGTACATCCATTTGATGTACGTCCCAATTCTCTATAGCAGCAACGGCAAGGAAAGTGCGAACAGTGACCATTTTTGCAACTGGCGCAAATGTTTCGTCATAGTCAATGCCTTCCACTTGGTGATGACCAAAAATGACAAGCCTTGCTTTAAGGCGCTCAATACTGCCATCAGAGTTATACTTAATTTTGTAAACCCACTTACTACCAAGTGCTTTCTTGTCGGGTGGGAGTGATGTAAGTTCCCAAGTTTTATTGTCTTCAAGAGCCCGTACTTCATTAGCCATTGCAGCACACCATTCTGGAATTTTAATTGCCTCTTTAAAGTTTCTGGGCTCATGAGTTGAAGTGATTGCTGCAACAAAATTCTTATGTTGTGTAGTAAAACGGTCAGATGAAACGAAGTTGGTAATAGGATACGGAGTACCTGAGACATGATGTGGAATGGGTGACCATGAGGAGGACTTTACTATGTTAATTGTATGCGTGGAGTGTGACGGAATGGAGTAGTGCTCAAAATCCCGAAGCTTGATCGAAGGTATCTTAGTGCGGAAGCCTTTACCCATTTGTTCAGAGTCATTAGTGTCTTCACTTGATTCCCTTCTTATTTCAATATCTTCAAAAGTTTGTACTGGGACAATGATTTCTGAATTGTCCTCGTGCAAGGATCCGTGTAGACTGCCTCCCTCTTTCTGTTTTGGCAGGGGGGTCTTTGTAATGCTAGTAGTTTCTGGCCAATTTATTTGTGGGTGATCATAATCATTATCAGTATATGATATATCATTAAATAAAGGCTGTGAAGGAGGGATGTTGTCTGATATTGATGCATATGGGAATTCATCCTCATAAAACGTGACATCTCGAGAAACAAAGTATTGACAGGTTTCCAAATCAAATAATCTCCATCCTTTTTGCCCGTAAGGATATCCCACTAGTATACATCTCCGACTTCTACTAGCAAATTTATTTCCATCATGCTTTTGATTATGTGCATAACACAAACATCCAATAGTACGTATTGTATCAAAACACGGAGTTTTACCGAGGAGCTTTTCATAGGGGGTAAGGTAATTCAATAACCGAGAAGGGGTTCGGTTGATCAAAAAACAAGCCGACAATACACAATCCCCCCAAAATGGTATAGGTAGATGGCCTTGAAATCGAAGAGCTCTTGCCACATTTAGTATATGGCGATGTTTACGTTCAACCCGGCCATTTTGTTGGGGAGTAGTAACACAAGATGTTTCAAAAACAATCCCATTTTTCAAAAAATAGTCACGCAAGCAGTAGAATTCCGTACCATTATCACTTCGAACCCTCTTTATTTTGGCGTTGTATTGCCTCTCAATAAAGGCGGTAAAGTTTAGGAACTTTTCCTTCACGTCGGTCTTATTTCGTAATAGATAAACCCATATGGCACGGGAAAAATCATCAACGATAGATAAAAAATATGAAGATCCACATGAAGATAAATGTCGATAGGGACCCCATAAATCACAATGTATATGTTCAAATGCACAACTAGCATTATTAATACTTGAAGGAAATTTATTTCTAGTTTGTTTAGCACGGGAGCATACATCCCATGCTTTCTTATTTTTATAATTAGTATAACGTACACCAGGGATATGCTTCAATACTTTTTCCGACGGATGACCCAAACGCTTGTGCCAGAGATCCATCTTAGTAGATCTTTCACTTACTGCCATAACATTAAGTTTCGGAACCCCACGGAAAAAGTAAAGTCCATCCTTTCGTTCACCCGCTCCAATCAATGTCCTCGTCTTCCGGTCCTGAAGTACACACAAAGCATCAGTGAAGTGTACAGTACAATCAAAATCATCAATTAATTGGGTGACTGAAATCAAATTGCAATTTAATTGTGGGACATATAACACTTTATGCAATTGTAATCCTCCATTGAGGACGACACTGCCTTCATGCGTAGCGATTGCATTATTGCCATCTGGTAAACCGACGGTGTTATGTGGAATACTTATCACATTTCTCATGAATTGGATACTGCCCGTGACATGATTTGATGCGCCAGTGTCAACAAGCCAAGAAGCGCTAGTGGTCTTACCATGGAGACGATCTTTGGGTTTCGGTATATTCATAAAATCAAGAATCTGTTGCCATTGTAATGGCGTAATACCCGCCAAACCTGAACCATTTTGACTAGTCGACGGAACAGACTGCTCTGTTGTAGGAGTGCTTGTTGGTGCACTACTCGCTATCTTGTTAGCACGGACAATGGCTGAGGTGCCGCCCTTTCCACGGTCCTCTATACGTCCTGACTTAGTGCTTCCACGACCCTGATTGCGTCCACGTGGCCTGTCATTCCACCATTCTGGGTAGCCATGAATTTGGAAACATGTAGTCTCATCATGGCCATTTTGATGACAATGAGTGCATATTTTCCCTGATTTTTCTATGTTTTTATTCTTCTGCCTTCCGTTAAGATTAACTTTGAAAGCCATGAGAGTGTCACGATTATCAGTGAAGTCATTACGGCGAAGAGCTTCATCCTGAATAACCCTTTGATATACGTTTTCTATTTTCGGAAGAGGCTCTTGAGCGAGAAGTTGAGATCTAACAGAGGAGAATGCACTGTCTAAACCAAGAAGAAAATGATGAACAAGTTCTTCATCCCTTATTAAAATAACTTGGGTTGCAATATCGCAAGCACAATTCCC